>SJYO01043764.1:290444-591316 GCA_006410555.1 Capra ibex | reverse complement strand
CAGGGTAGTGAAGTACCCTTTATCTACCCCTTTGTCACCTTTGTCACAGTCTGAAATAAAACCCCCCGAGGTTTTAGTGACGTCTACCACTGACGTCGGTACTTTAATTTTCTACGAATGAGGAACCTTCTTTTCAGTACTGGTTGGATCTATCATATAAGTTTTCGTCTCTGTAATGAAACGGCTGATTCCAGGCAGATCAGTTCCGATACCAAAAAGGACACCAGTACATACCTACGCTCTCAACCTGACACTTCTTCCGACTCGCGGTTTCTCAACTAAGAAAACTTGACACCACAACCTCTTCTGAGAACTCTCAGGGAACCTGACGTTCCTCTAGGTTGGTCAGGGAAGACTTCCTCTAGTTGGGACCCTAAAGAAACCTTCCTTACTACGATTTCGACTTTGAGGTCATGAAACCGGTGGAGTACCCTTCTCAACTGAGTGACCTTTTCAGAGACTACGACCCTCTCCAACCCCCATCCTCCTCTTCCCCTGCTGGCTCCTACCTCTACCGACCTACCGTAGTGACTGAGCTACCTGCACTCAGACTCACTTGAGGCCCTCTACCACTACCTGTCCCTCCGGACCGCACGACGCTAAGTACCCCAACGTCTCAGCCTGTGCTGACTCGTTGACTTGACTGATACTATTTCATATTACCTTTTCTTATACATACGGACCCAGTGAAACGACATATCTTCATTAATTGTTTTGATCAAGTTGATAGGTAGTTATTTTTATTTAAATTTTTTCTTATTTAGGATTGTTTGACACCTGAAATCAATTATTAAATAGTTATGACCGACTAGTTGACATTGTTTACATGGTGAGATTCCATAATTATCCCCGTTTCATAATTATCACCGTTGGACTCCCCTCTCCTGACTTTGCCCACATACCCTCGAGACGTGATGACTAGTTCATTTCACTTATGTTTTACTATCCTTTGGTGTACTATTTTTTGGACTTTGGTTAACCTTTTACCCGTTGTTGTCTCTGCAAAGTGACTTCTCCTGTATCTCTACTGTCTTCAGGTGTACTTTGTCACAAGTAGTAGTAATCGGCGGTCCCTTTACGTTTAATGTTGTTACCCGACGCTGGCGTGTGTGTACTCTTCCCGATTCGACTTTCCGTCGCGGTTTTGGTTTAGGACCTGTGTCTCTTTGGACCTAGTAGTGTGTAAAGCCAATTACACATTTTCCATGTGACCTGAGATCTTTTGTAAAACTATCAAAGGGGTTTTCATTTGTACTTTTATGGTATACTAGGACACTGACGTGAGGACCCGTAAATGGGGTCTCTTTTACTTCTGTACAGGTGTGCTTTTGGACATGTACTTACAAATGTCTTCGAAAGAGAGAGTATCAAACTTCGATCTTAGTTAGGTCTACAGGAAGCTTGTTCACCAATTTGCTTGGTATCACGTAGGGACGGTACTTCCGACTCACGGCTTTTTAACTACGAAAACTTGACACCACAACCTCTTCTGAGAACTCTCAGGGAACCTGACGTTCCCTGACAGGTTGGTCAGGTAGGATTTCCTTTAGTCAGGACTTATAAGTAACCTCCCTGACTATAACTCCGACTTCGAGGTCATGAAACCGGTGGACTACGCTTCTCGACTGAGTAACCTTTTCTGGGACTACGACCCTTTCTGACTTCCGTCCTCCTCTTCCCCTGTTATCTCCTACTCCACCAACCTATTGAGTTACCCGTACTNTAACCTCCCTGACTATAACTCCGACTTCGAGGTCATGAAACCGGTGGACTACGCTTCTCGACTGAGTGACCTTTTCTGGGACTACGACCCTTTCTGACTTCCGTCCTCCTCTTCCCCTGTTATCTCCTACTCCACCAACCTATTGAGTTACCCGTACTCGAACTCATTCGAGGCCCTCAACCACTGTCCCTCCGGACCGTACGACGTCAGGTACCCCAACGTTTCTCAACCTGTGCTGACTTGACTTAGTTTCCCTTGTTTGATGACTATTATGTTGGTGGTTCCACTTAGAGATCTCTTAATGCTAACTTTTTTCGGTCAGGGTTTCCAATATGTGACATACAAAGGTAGGGGAAAAAAAAGACCGACTCGTCGTACGACGTACTCCCTAGAATTAAGGGAGTTGTCCCTAGTTTGGACACGACGGGACTTCACCTTCGTACCTCCGAATTGGTGACCTGGCGGTCCCTTAAGGGATATAAGGTAAGAACTTTACTCGTTCAATGTCTCTTGTCTATTCAGTAGCGGTACCTAAATCCTCCTACACTCTCCCTTCCATCACCCACAAAATGCCACTACCTTTACGAAAAGTAAAACAGGAATAGTTACAGTCATAAAACCCGTATTATAAATTATGTCAAAACGTTCTACCATGTCCTTTTGACCCATTTCTTATGTACCCTAGAGAATAAAGAATGTTGTCATAGACTTAGATGTACATAGATTTTTATTTTCTTTCATATTACAA
This sequence comes from Capra ibex, assembly GCA_006410555.1. NCBI lineage: Eukaryota > Metazoa > Chordata > Mammalia > Artiodactyla > Bovidae > Capra > Capra ibex. Next base: position 588,845 of record SJYO01043764.1, on the reverse strand, counting down.
TTTTTCAGTTAGTTTTTTTTCTTTTCAGTTAGTTCCCTGAACGACCACCAGCTCACTAATTCTTAGACGGAAGGTTACGTCCCCTGTACCAAACTAGGACCACCCCCTTGACCCAAGGGTGTACGACGTCCCGTTGATTCGGACACGGGACGTTGATTCTGGGGGGGTTTTTATTTATTTATAATTCTTTACAGTTAGCCCGATATATTTACACCTTAACCCCAGTTGTCTAGAACGTACAATTTGTTCTGACGTACATTCAGTCAGTCGCATACGTGCACTCTAATTTACTGAAAGTTACAGACTCCGAGTTGGTAGTTGACGTCTCTGATCACCTACCTCCAAAAATTTGAGGTAAAGAGAGAAGGTGGAGAAAGGTTTAACTGATTTAGTTTTGTTTAGGAGGACTCACACCCGTTCGAATTCCTTCTCACCCTCGGATCTCTACCCTCCCTCCTTCTACCCCTCGTCCTCTGACTCGAAACCCACTGACCCTTTCGTCCGGTCATGCCTACCCGAGGACCGTCGTCGCTCTCGGTCTTCTCTTCGGGCCCGGTCCCCATCCTTCCAACGGACCTTTCTTGACGCAAACACGGTTCGTAGTCGAAAATGGAAAGTGTCTCGGGGGGAAAAACAAAATTACAAGGTTACTTTTGTGTCTTTTCACGTGTCTGGAGTCACTTAAAAGTGCTTGACGTGTGTGGGACATACGTTGTGGGTCTAGTTCTCTCAATGGCGTTGGGACGTCGGTTGAGGTCCGGGGCAAAGTCCATAAGGAAGGGGCAAATATATCCACCCTCAGTGTCCAATACATGAGGAACAGACCCACTAAAACTCGTTGTGACTCAGACACCGTATGTGGACATCCAAAAGTAGGAATACGACAATGTGTCATAAGGTAAACATAGGTAAGATTGCGCGTCCAGTACACCTCTCGGAGGTCTACCCTCGACATCTTCATTTCGACGGAAAGAGTCTCACAGAGCCCTTATACGATATGTAGAGACAACCCGAACACGGGTACTCACTCTTCTGTCAGTATAAGTTGGGAACGTTTATCAAAAGGTTATACCAACATGGTGAAATATGGAGATAGTCTTGAATTAATCTAAGAAGAACTATGAATTATCACAGCCAGAAAATTTACAATCAGGAACGCCCATACACAACCTTGACACCAAAAAAGCGAGCATTACATCTCATCATCTTAGCTCGTCTTCCCGGGAAAACTTTCCTCTCTGGTCCACGTGTTCTATTGAAGGACGGAATCCCTGGTCTTGAACCGGTCCCTCAGTCCGGAGGCCACTTCTACTGTTCGATCTTACAAAGGGAATATGAAGCGTAATCGTCAAGTCGAGTTTGGTTTCTAAGGTGGTCTTAGTCGTTTCTTTTGCGGTACTGTCGCACCCGGTCTTAATTTGTGATTCCACTTCGACGTGTGTCAATGTGTCCATGTTTGTCAATGTACAAACAGAAGTAGATTTGTGTTTGTTACGGGTCTGAACCTTAAATCGAGGGAAGTGTTATGATACATTACCCTGTCCTGTGTCCATTGAAAGTCAATGGACAGGATCACTCAGTAAGGTCTGTAAATAAACACTCCTGGGGAACCTAAGGGTCTCAACTACGCTTCTAATAATAAAATTTGAATTCTGTAGACTTTAAGTTGTCTACGTTTTCTTCGTAAAAGTTTCGCAGGGAATAGACTGATTTCCGTCTTCGAAGGCTCTCACTCCGACATTAGTTAGTTCCGGGAGAGGACCCCTCAACGTGAGTGAGTGGTTTCCTGTCTCTTTTGTGAAGGTGGACGTATTTGTTTGTAATAGTGTTTGAAAAAATCGAAGGTAAATAAGAGGATTTTTGGACAGAAGGGATTTAGATATTTTTAGGGCTTAGGGATATAACCTGTGACTTTGATTATTATATTTAGTTGATATCAGATAGAAAAATTAAACGTTTAATTCTTTGTTAACGTAACCTTTCGACTAAATTTTTTCTTTGGTAAACTACAGGGTCTCTTAAGGAAAAGAGGGGGAAAGAAGGGGGATAATTTAATCTAATATTTGTAGATGGAGATTAAACCTCCCTGGTGAAGAAACGACCTAAATACACGTATACTTGTTCGAAACGGAAAAGAGGACAATTAGACAGAAAACGGTCAATTGAGTGTCCGAAGATTAGTGACTCGGATTTAATCTCGGTTGTCAAAAGGAAGGGTTGTCAGGAAACTTCTTGTCCTGAGGAGTTAACCTGAGGGGAGCAGAGTACTCATTAGTACTTGGATAAATCATGTGGACGAGACAAATTTTTATATAACAGAAGGTTAAATTCACAGGTTCACTGGGGTGCACGGTACCCAGACCATGTTAAAAAAATTCGACACAGGTAGTCGCGAACGCACATTCCAAAAAAGGAAAGACATTTCGTCCATCAAATCTGTATTGGGGTCGGAAGAGTCGTCCGTCCCAGACAGGGGAGCCGTTCCCGAATCAATCGCAGGTCAGTCCCCCGACGAAGTCTTGGCGGCGAAGGTTGGTGTTCGGGGTCTTTGCGGTCCGGAGGACCGAAGAGGACCTTTATCGGTCGACTAGCAGTAGAGTCGTGGCAAGTAAGTGGATGCGGCGGAGGCTCGGTCCTAGGGTCTTAGGAATACGGTCCTCTACCCCGCGTTTCGTCTGGTTGTAAGACTTTTGTCCTAAGGTAAACAGCACATTCCGTATTATATAAAAACCTTTTGGTTCGCATTTTCCCTGGACTTTGTCATTAGGAGAGGGGTAAAACCTTCCCCGACGTGTTCGATGTCAGTGTCTCGAGGTTTACCAGCTACCTCAGGCGTCTGCGCCGACGCGACTTGGGGCCCGGAGGGCGGGCTCGAAGTCCGGAGCCCTGCGTCGGACGGCGAGCCCTCCGCCAACGACTTCGGTGTCGCGGGCTTCGGGCTTCGGCCCCCCGCCGCCCACCCTCGCTCGCACTCAGCGCCCAATCGAATGGACGCCCTGCGGCGGTGCGCGCGCCCGGTGGCCCCTTCCCGTCGGACCCCGGCCAAGACCCCTGGTCGTCGCCCTTCCCCGCGTTCCGCCCGGCCCCTCCGGGCTGTCCCTCGGGCCGCAAGGGCGCGGCGGGCCGGTCGAGGGGGCGCTTCGGCTCGCTGACACCCCGCCTCGGCCCCGTGGGGCTCCCCGCCCCGCGACGAACCGCGGCCGGGGCGGGGGAGCCCGCGGGCTCCGAGGACCCTGCCTTTTGTGGACGCGGTCTGGGGTGCGGAGTGGTGACTTGCCGTGGCCCAACCCTGCGACCGTGGACTTACAATATTTTCGCGGGCCCCCTAAGAAAGCACGCCCGTGAGTCCCAGGCAAAAGATGTTCCTGGTCTCAATCACAGATGTTCTCTCGAAGACCGTACAGGTTTCAGTGATGTCCTAACATTTTGCTGGGTAAAAGGCTCTCCTAGGGACTCTCGGACCGCATTTTTAATTTTGTCTTCCCCGTCATGAATGCAAAAGTAACTGCAAGAACCAAAACTAAAACTTTTAACCGAAGGGCACCGTTCGCGACCGCACTTTCGGGTGAACGTGGTATTTTAGCACGTATGTGTGAGCACAGTTGTTTGTGGAAGGACAAAGTTTATGTGATCACAAAAAAAAAAATCTTGCTCACAACTGCAGTAATTTTTCCACTTACAACGACATAACTTGGACGACATTTCCTCAAACAGGGGGGAGGGGGATTTTTTCGAGTAGTTCGTTTGACCTCACACGTTTACAAGGGTCTGCGTTAGGTATATGAGGTTCGATGAGGAGTCGTTCACGTTTCCTACTGTTCACAGTCATGAAGTATGTTGATCTAAATTATTCAACAATAATGTCTTTTTTTTTTTCTTCAGGTTTGATGTTTCAAATTCGTAAACATTCGTTATCGACGTAACTCGAGGTACCAATCAGTGTCATGACGTCAAGGTGTGTTCGTTAATAGTCAGGTTCGGGGTTTCCGCCTTCGACTCATTCCCAATGATCGTTTTTGTTAGATTCTCTTGTCCATTATTTTCTATGTTATGTAAATTTTAATCAACAATCAACTTTTTGTTTATGTCTCTAGAATCGACACTTGTGAGATTTTGAATACAGGTAATAAAACTGTCGTTTTTATGTTTATGGATTATGAAATATGGGGTTGTCTTGATATAGGTCTTCTCTTTTTCTCGTCTTCAACAGGACATAATCGTGGGTCCAAAAGATGAACAACACTAATTGAAGTAGCAGTATGTTTAGCTTTGTGGGGGTTTAATGTATAGGTAAAGAACTGGGAAAACCCCATATTTCAGTTGTCGTAATTAATATTTTATGAGACACCATTTTACCTTGTGATAACGTCGACTCTATCTCTTCAAACCAATAATATTTTTTTTTTGGTCTTTTACAATCTACTGTATGGTATGTTTGACCACTTTTTCGTTGTTAAGTATGTTTATTCGGTCAAAATTGTTTTTCTATTGAAAAAAGTGATTAGACACTGATTAGAAAGTGAGTTTGGAACGTTCATCTCTACAGTGTTATGAGTTTATAAATCCATCCTCGAAATGGGTCAATTTACGGTAAAACAACGATTATATTATCTATTTTTACTTTTGATCGTCAATAAACGATTAACGTATTTACGTCATGTAAGACGTAATCGGGTACGGAGTGATTGTTCGATATTTTGTGTTCTATATTCGTCTTTAGATTCGTATTAGAAATATCGTGATTCGTTTAAAAAGGTTAAAGAAAAGAAGACAAGGATTAGTAAATAAACACAATTACATTTTAAGGTTGGTCATCATAGGTTAAACAATTTTAAAATGTAGTGTTGAACTAGATTAGATATATAATAAATGTTTTGACTTATGTATCTCGTATGGGTTCTCGGTTGAGACCTGTACACAAAGAGACTCAGTAACTATTGGCACGAAGGAACTGTTCCCGGGACCTCCTTCGGTCGTTCCTGACCCTCTTCGTGTGGGAGACAGATCTCGTTCAGTATCCTACAAGACAAATGCGTTGTGGTCAAAACGTCAACATACTAAAACCAAATTAAAATCCACGGTACTGTTACTGTGCGACGGAATTATCGTGTCGAAGTTCCACTCAAACCCACAACCTTTTCTTCGTCCTCCCGTCTGTCTAGTACGAGTCTCACCGGTCTACACAACGGTGTTATTCCCTGTTTGTCCCCGGTGGTAAGTGTCCCTCGTCCGCCCTGACCCCACCCCCCACCCCTCACCTCCTTCTGCTTCAGACTCGACAGGCACATGTCACCACTGGAGGTTCACACGGCGGAGCGGTCCAGTGGGTACACGAGCCCCTCCGGTGGACCCGTTCTGTGACTCTAGGTTCAGATCGGTGGGTCTCCCGACCAGGAGAGTCTCTGAAGGAAAGTGAGAGTCTACAGTGGTGACATTTATGGTCCGTTTCTACACCGGACCACTTTCCATGACAGAGTATGCACCTGTCGTCAGTCACCGTCTAAGTGTGTGTGTGTGTGTGTGTGTGTGTGTGTGTGTGTGTGTGTGTGAGTGTGTGTGAGTGTGTGTGTGTGTGTGTGTGTGCTGTCTTACTTCTCAATCTCCCCCTTTCGTTACTTGGTGAGACAACTGGACCGGTCCAAGAGTTGGACCACCACAGAGTCGTTGCCCACTGAAGTAGTAGTCCCGGTGTCTAAACCGACGTGGACCACAACATATTTAGGTGACACTGTAGGGGTCTCTTGACATGACACTGTAGGGATCAGAATGTGATTTGGTGACATTATTTCCTTTTCCGAACAGCTTTAGAGTGTACAAGACGAGTAAGACAGTAAAATAATGGGTTAATAGGTAAAGTAAAAGGTTAGTGAAATGTATTGGTTGGTAAAAGTAGCAACAGTGTGATAACATTTGGTGTAGTCGTTCAATTATGTATTTCGAAACGTAAAGTTTTTTGATCTGTGAAATCATTGTTATAATGTTTCCAAAATCGAAGTTTTTATTGACTTTTACTTTTTTTATTTGAAAATTTCTTAATCGTAGTATTTTAATTAAATAAGGTTCATTTTTATGTTTTATTATAATACTGTAACTGGTCTATACTTTCAGGGAGGGTCTTTGTTGAGATAATTACTAACTCTTTCGTGAGGAATTTCTTTTATGCTTTATTTTACTTTTTATACATTTATACAAATTAAAAAAAGAATCGTTTTTTAGAAAGATTTTTATTGTTACTTTTAAACAGAGTCATGTTTCCGATGTAATGATAACTTTTTTATGGTCGTACTTCTTTTCCATGTATAAACTGTCATCTTTTTACTAAAGTCACTTAGTGTTACAGATTTCAAACGTTACTTTTATTTAGACGTTATTTCTAAATACGGAAAAAAGAAAAGAAAAAAAAAAGATAAAAAATATGTTTGTCATGTTTGTCATAACGTGTATTGTTGTTTATCAGCTCCAATCCAATATCGGAAGTTTTTTAGCTGATCAAGTTCACAGTGCAGTTCCTTTCCGGTGTCGTCCTGGACACTATGGGCCCCCGAAGGGTAATTCAACGTCCAGTCTTGTGGAGGCACAAAAATTTTTTATTAAAAAAAGCTTCCTGGGAGAGAAAATTATATTGTAATTGTTGAACCCCCGTGTAAATAAATGTTTTGTTTTCCCTTGTACAATATTAAATTATTTGATTTTTTTCAAGAGAAATTTTTTTATGTTTGTCTTCTTGAGAAAGTGTTAGGACCAGTCAGCACGTGTTAGTTGCGAACTAATATTTATATGTTTAATTCCCTTTCATCAAAGGTGGTGGATAAGTGTTGAAAGTCGTGGTTTACCTCAAATAAAAAACATTGGATAAGAAGTACTGTTACAAAAAAAGCGGAAGTGCAGTCGAAATACGACATGTTAGAAGGTCGTAAAAAAAAAATTTAGAGTCACAATGAAATCATGTACTTTCTCCCCACGAAGAAGTTTTTCAAAACGAAGAAAGTGTATTAATCCATCTAAAGACATCCAATCTATACTAGAAATTATAATATCAATATTTCGAGATTGAAGAAGTAAAAGTTTTTGTGTTTATTCGTACTTTTTTTATTTCAATGGGTAGACAATTTAGTAAAAAGAACGTCTTAATTTAATTATATATAAAAAGACTTATTTGAATGAATCTTTTATAGTAAAAGAAAGGATATAAAGTTTTAACTCCATAACGTTTTCTAGTACAGTCAGTCTTTCGTACGGAAAAAGGAATTTTTGTTTGTTTGTTTTTTTAGAAGTCGGTTGAAAACTTTTGACAGATCTTATGTTTTTCATCATCACGTATTGTTTTAAAGAACATGTCTACTTTTTTTGGTGTTTGTATCTTTTTTTGTTTGTCTTTTGGTGTCGACCCGACCTTCTTTCGTTAATAATGGTTTTTCGGGTCTCCATTGGAGTTTCCCCCTCTTAAGATTATTCGTAAAAATTAGGTCATTTTTTGATAAAGCAAAAAAAAAGAAAAACTTTTGTTTGATATCAAACTCTCGACCATTAACGTTGATTTGTGCCTTCTTTGTTTTGTTTTGTTTCGCGATAATTGAATTCTGTCATGTTCCTGTAGTGTCGTGTATTTTGTGTCGCTGAATTCAGACAAGACGTCACAGTATAGGTCAGTCTAACAGGGGTCTTAAGGTTTTGTATCCTTCTTCTAAATTTTTTTCTGAATGTGTCAGAGTATTAGTAATACACAAATATATAATGATAGACGTCGGGTTCTCACTTACGATTTTTTTACAGGTACCATCATGATCGTCCAGACTTAAGATAAGTTCGAAATGTCCTATTTAGGTCCCTTAATTCATCAATTAAAGAGTGGGTCTGTTGGTTGGGACGAGTCCGGTAGAATCAAACAGGTCTGTAAAGAAATCGTAGTGTTAGTGTGTTGAAAGAATTTTACACGGATCAAACAGTTAACTGTTGAATAGAGATATATGACATATATAAGGATCACAAACATTCGATTCTACTCGAGAAACCAAAAGACCTGTTCCAGACTTCGATACATTTTACCACGTTCGTGATCCTCTAACATTGATTCTCGAGTACACAATCAATTATTATATGGTCAATACTTGACAGTTCAAGCAATTACAGACTGTGTCTCCGAAATTTGTCAATTTCAAACTAGTGTCAATCTGTATTAGTGAAATGATATATTTTATTTAACGTGTTATATATTGTCTCGTGGCGTTTCATGAAGTAGATGGTAGGTGTTTAAACGAAATTCTTATAGGATGTGGATCCAAAATATAACCAACATTATATCCAGTAAGACAATACCCGAGGAGGATTAAAGTCTTCGTAAGGTAAATAACTCCGTACGGAAGGAGGTCAGTTAATGGTAAAGGAACTTACTTTTTTTTAAAAAGAAATTTTTAGTCATAAAATATCGAATATATCTAAGAATTAAACACGTAACACCCTTCCAAAATATGATCTGTAGCCTATATTTTAAATAACGTACGTCGTTGGACTAATTCATTTGTACGTCAGTCTTTGTCACTGGAAGGAAACTTCGAAAGAGTTCAGATAAGACTAGAGGAAAGCCGTCGACTAAGATAGGGATTTAGTGTTTTCACACAACAACCCAAAAAACATTAACTATGGAATCGGACTTATCTCATAATACCATAATTATTATGGTAAAATTATCGTCGTTTTCGATAACGTCGTATTTAAATGTATTGTGATTTTCTAGATTGGTTTTAGGAGTCGTTTTGTTTTTGGTTTGTACTTCCTTTTTATTTCTAAGTCGAATACTCCATAGGAATGTACAGTTTTATCTCTCGTTGATTTCCGAATAAAAGTAATTCCCAATAGGAATGAGATTTACTGGGGTTGATTACTGACGACTTAACAACACTTCAAAAACGATGTAGGCGGTGGATGAGTGCTCATAATGGAAACCATTCAGAAGACGATCCCCGCTAAGAGATTCAAAGACTTTTATTCACGTACGAGGTCAAGTTTTTGCTAGTCTTGTTGTTGTTGTTGTTGTTTGTTTGTTTTTCTAGTGTCTGTAGTTGGACTACCGGCGACTACTCTTACCGTCAGATGCTCTGTTTAGTCCACATTCCTTAGTTCCATGGTTCGTCTGCTTCCACTCTTAGTTTCACGTTTAGTCATGGCAATATGTGAGACGTTAAGACGCAATATGACCTGTGACTCAAGTCATTATACTGACATTTATTATTATTATTATTTTTCTGGGTAAAGAAGAAATTTTTAGCTCTTGTTTACGTGTCTAAAGGTCTTGTGACATTCGGGACTCCGTCACGGGAGAGAAAAGGGAGGAACAATAGATGAGGTCATGAACACCGACCCAGACGGGACCCGAGTCGAGGTCGCCTTGCCTTGCACCGCTCCCGCCAGCGGAGGGAGGAAGTGGTCGCCAAACACCTTAAGGGCGGGCCGCGCCCTTACATACGAGCGGGTCGTCATAAGCGTCATTATGACGTCTGTCCACTGCAACCGTGTCTTCTTGCCCCGTTTGAAGGGTGGTGTCGCACACGGGACCGTGAGTAGTGTGTAGACTAGTAGGTCGTGTATACCGAAGTGAAGGTGGACCTGGGTTTCTCCTCTCTGTCCTTTTCTCTAAAATCGTTTCGAAGGAGTGTAAAGAAGGGAAGTTCTCGAGTATTGCATCGAATCATACAGAGTCAGTCCGAGTCACAACTTGAGTCGACCAATAATCGTCACCGACTCACATACCCGAAACCCTAGACGAGGAACTACACGAGCAACACACTACTGTCCATTTAAGAATTGGAGAGAGGCGCGAGGACGACCGAGGTAGACACCCAGACATTCCATCCAAATTGTCACTTTGTGTCTGTGTGTGTATGGACACATAGACATACCCGTAATGTCCCAGACGTAGTCTCACGACCACTCCTAATTCTCTCCTTCACACGCCTTCGTGTACTCGACTTAGGACTTCCGGTCGTCGTGCACTGTCCGTTGTCACAAAGTCCCTCTCTTTGGTCGCTCCTGTTCTCCCCTTCGGGGGAGCTCCGGTCGTTCCGGCCGATTTCCCGCTGGTTGCTCCGAGACCCGAAACTGCAAAATTTGTGTTCGAAAGTTTTGTGATTGGAGAGAGTCATGACAAATGTTACCCGGCCTCCCTTTCCTCCTGTTCCCCCTATAATTCTTTGATGATATTACTAACTCCGACAAAATCAAAATCTAAAATAACGGAATTAGAGGGAGGTTCTGACCTTCGAAGTTATCTGCTGAAAAGTCGTGTCAGGACGTCCCCCGTAAAATAAGATTTACTTCGTTACGATATAATATATTTTCGGTCTTCTCTCCTTCTTGTTTTAAAGGGGTCAAAAGGGGGTACAAGAGAAGGATCTTGGAGTCTGTCCCTTACGGCAAGTACAAAAGTACCACTTACAATCTTTATTCATCCTTCCTCCGTTCAGAGACACACTAGTCCGAGAAAGAGCGTGGTTGGAGTCTCGGTAAGACCCGTTGTCGTTCGTTCGAGACACCGGTAACCCCGACACCTCTACCCCTGGGTACAAAAAAGACTATACTCGGTTGACGGACTACCCAGCTCGACGGAGACCTGTGTCGGTCCTCCAAGGTCGTCCCAGACCCCGTCCGATGGGGCTCCGACGTCCCCTGTCCCACCCTACGCGCCCCTGCACTCCCGACGACCCTGACCTAAGAACTCAAGGACCAGGAAGAGAAGATTTCCGGAGAGGTGGCCGGAAGAGATCTCAAGACAGAGATTGGTACTCGAGTTCAGTGGCCAGGAGTCGGTCGGTCTCTAAAAACGAACTTCCGGGTGACCCCTACTGGACAGGGTCGGGAAACCAATGGGTCCCCCTAAGTGAGACTGAGGTCAAGGGAAGAGAAGGGGAGGAGTTGGACTGTCGAATCACCCACGCGAAGTTTTTTTTTAGAGTGTAAGTAGAGAGGTAGTATTAATTTTGACGGCACCGAGACTCCAGTAGACAGACCAAGTCTAGATCCGGTGTAATGGTCGACACGTCCGATGAGTCCGTGAGGAGCAGACATGGGACCTCCTTTTCTCGAGGATACTCCTCGTTCACTCGACTTGGTGCAGTTCGTGTGTCTTGTCACGGACCGTACGGTATTCGGGATCAATTCGTAGTGACAGTGAGGAGAGCGAAGGCGACATCAGGGCGGGTGTTGTGCGTGGACTGCACGGGTTACGGTTACTGGAGCCGCGAGGTCCGGAAGGGACCAAGTCAAGAGGACACGGGTGCATTCGTAAAGTTAGTAGACGGAGAGCCACAAGGAGTAGATCAGTTTTCGGGAAGTCGGAGAGGGGACGGAAGTGCTCATCGGGTCGACGGAGGTATATCGTCCATGAGGGACACGGGACACTGAGGTCTCATTCGGTGTCGGAAACACTAGACGGGGTCAGAGGGAGGGTTGATCAAGGGTTGAGGTTGCGTTGGACGAGAGAAAAGGGCGAATTCACGAGTTGGGTGGGTTGTTAAAGTGTATGGGTTATTTCAGGTCAGAAAGGAAAGAGAAAGAAAGAATTGTATTTTAATTGTATTTTAATTGGTAGAATTTGCTAAGTGACCGAAACTAATGTAAGTGTTGCAACCTGTTGGTGGTGGAGATGGAGCAGGGTTTTGTAAAGTAGTGGGTCTTTCCTTCGGACATCGGGTGATTCGTCAATCGGGTTGGAAGAGAGGGAGGGGTCGGGGACCACTGTTGGAGAGACGAAGGACAGAGACGGCTAACTAGATAAAACCTATAAAATATTTTTACCTTAGTTTTTGACACTGTAAGACACAGGCCGAAGAAAATGATTAGTATTACGAAACCCCAAATAGGTACAACATCGTACGTCGTCATAAAGTAAGGAAAAATACTGACTTATTATAAGGTGATACACACCCATACACACATACATCTATCTATGTGTCATAAAGCAAATACGTAAGTAAGTAGTCACCTGTGAGTCCAGCGAAGATGGAAAACCGATAGAACTTACTACGACGATACTTACATGCACATGTACACAAATAGACTTGTGAACAAAGGTCAAGAAAAGTCGTATATGAATCCTCAACTAGACGACCCCGTATACCTTTGAGATACTAATCGAAAGACTCCTTGACGATTTAACAAAAGGTGTCGTCGACATGGTAAGATGTAAGGGTGGTTGTTACATGCTCCCAAAGTTAAAAGGACATATGAGTGGTTGTGAACGACAAAAGGTAGAAACACTAATTTCAATAGTGTTTTCTCCACACTTCTCCATAGAGTGACACCAAAACTAAACGTAAAGGGATGACTGATTACTATGACTCGTAGAAAAGTATAAGAACAACCGTAAAATGTGTAACCTTCTTTCCAGATAAGTTCGGGAAACGGACAAAATTTTTGACCTAACAACTCGACTTTCTCAAAGAAACATACACGATCTATGATCTGAAAATGGTTTGTACTAAAACCCCTTCCCCCGACACAACCCAGAAGTAGCACCGTGTGTCCGAAGAGGTCAACCTCACGAGTCCGAGATCTCACGTCATCGACACCGTGCACCCGGACCAATGGGGTTTCGTGCACCCTAGAATCAAGGGACTGGTCCCTAGTTTGGACGCAGGGGAGAAACCTTCCGTCTAAGAGTTGGTGACCTGGTGATCCCTTCAGGGATAGTCCGCATACCAAACGTTTATAAAAGAAGACAAAACATCCAACATGAAGTGAAAAACTTTTGCAAGAAATTAATTTGATTTTTCAAATTAAAACTTCTGTAGGTTAAATAAAAAAAGAAAACGACAAGAAGAAGTACTACGGTATCGATTCTTAAGTGACGGTTTAGGTTCCAGTCCTTCTAGACAGGGATACAAAAGAAGATTCTTAAATTACCAAAATCGAGGGTATAAATCCAATTATCTAAAACTTAATTAAAACATATGTCACACTCTGGTCCCGGGTTTAAGTAAGAAATTCACGGGGTCCTGGTAAACAACTTCTCTGATAAGAAATGGGTGACTTACCAGAGTCGTTGGAACAACTTTTAATTGATGTCCGACTGGAAGGAATCGATAAAGACAGGGTGTCCCTTGAGGAGGAAGAAGGAGAATTATGAGGTGAAACGAGGAGACCGTAAAGGACAGATATCAGGACGGAATCAGTCGTAGAAAGGAATAGAAGTTCGTTGAACTCCTGTCTCAGGAGTTCCGTGCTACCACCATCTAGACACCTTCGTACACCAGACGTCTCTGTCACCCGAGGACCGCCCCTTCCCTCGACGTCCGAGTAATCTCACATATACTCGACCTGACTCGAGGGACGTGAACCTCCGGTTCTCCCTCTCTTCCCTACCTGACTCACGGGTCCTGATGGTGGAGCCTATCCCAATCCCAATCCCAGTCCCAGTCCCAGTCCCAGTCCCAGTCCCAGTCCCAATCCCAATCCTTCCGCACGGTCCTTGACCTTCGTCAGTCGAAGAGGTGGACGCCAGGTTCTCGACTCCCGACGAGACGAAGATAGCGTCCCACGAGATAGAAGACGTGAGTCCCACGAGGTCGTTGGTCTAGACTCGGGGTTTTTCGGGTCTTTCTCCTAGCTCGTCATTCTCTCTCCTGACCAGACTTGTTTCTCTTAAGTGTGAGTCGTTTTTTTTTTTTTTTTTTCGAGGGACTCCTCTTACCCTGGTGTCGGGAAACATTATGTATGTGTGTACTTCTCATGAACTCCTCTTATGAATTCATTCCCATGAAAGGTCAAAAAGTATACATATGTAATTACAATGAAAACAAGCCCACATTTTCACTGTAACACCAATATACCCCTGAAAACAGGAATCAATAAAAATTCTCGAATTAAAAAAAATTAACTCCAATTTCAGTATTTCTTAATTGGTAAACTTTCACTTGTCAGATCCCCGTAAGTTATGTAAGTGTTACAACACATTTGTGGTGGAGACATACCAAGGTTTTGTGGAAGTAGTGGATTTTCCTTTGGAACATGAGGTCAAAACGAAAAATCTCTTTGAAAATCTCTATGTGTGACTTAATAAAGTCATACTTTTTAATATACTAGAGACCCTAGACGAAGTTTTGTTAGATCTCACTTCCACCCTTTCACCCGTCTCCACATCTACTTCGTTCCGACCAGTGTTCAGCTGTTACTAAGTCTGACCTACTGTCCTTGGAACACACAAGTATTGACAAGATTGACATACTACCCCAAGTAATGTGATAAGAGCTTCCTGTCCCTTCGGACCACACGACGTCAAATACCCCAGAGTTTCTCAGTCTGTACTGACGCTGTCTTGTTATGAGAATAATAATTCTGTAATATTATTTTCAATAAAATAAATATATTTTATAATAACGTTTTTTAATAATAACATTTTTAACATTTTTTATATATTTTATAATTTACAGATAATAATTCTGTAATTTTTATTTTTAATGATTCTGTAATATTTAATTATGTAGTTTTGACACTGAAAAACTGATTGATAGTCTACTTGATTTCTCTCCTATTGTGACAACTCTAAGTGAAATCACCCGATCTTCTAGTTCCCCATATTTATGAAGTTTCAAGACCCTTTTTTTATTAAACTTCTACTCCTTTTTTTTTCTTTTTAAACTTTCATCTAGGTCCTCTTGGATTATTGTTTTGGATGTACTGAATTTATCTGGCTTTATTGTTCTGCCCGCCTTTTCACTCCTTTGCATTAATCTACTGTTCGCAGGATCTTGACGCATAGTTTTGGAGGTGGTCCAGATCAGGCCTTGTTACTCTTTTTTGTGTGGGGGTCCACATAGGGTCTATAACTTTGGTTCAGGGGGATTTTGGATGAAGGGGACAGGTCAATACTAATAGGAGAGATAGATTTTGAAATACAAGAAAGGACAGGACGGGAGACAAGGAGAGTCCTACCTCCTCAATAGGTTTTTTTTTTTTTTTTTTTCACGCCCCCCTTGACGTTGCCTCGTCCTGGTACACCCCGAGAGGACCCACTTTTTCGGAGAGACACAAGGAACAAACATCTTTATCCGAAATCAGAGGCAGGGCTTCGAGGTTTCTTGTCTGAGTTGGTCAATGATTCATCCCCTCACTCCTTTATGTCTTTGTTTCTTTTTTGTCAGTTCTTCATCCTCAGGGTCAAGAAGGAATTCTCTTTAAGTACTGTTAGACTGTACATAGAAACTCGACAAGACGTCCTTGATTCTGGGAGTCGGTCCTCCTTCCACCACTGGTGTACGACGGGTATTCGTATGTCTGGGGTCTGACCGACCTTGATCTTCCAATTACTAATTCTAAGAACTCTGTGGTGGGACAATGGAGTAGTGGTGGGTTGGTCTTCTTTCAGTACAGGGGACGTAGGGTTTGCGACGGGAAGTTTCTTTCGGGAAGGGACTTTCGGTATCTCTCAAGTCCAGAAAACTCGTACTTGACGGGTAAGAGGAAATGACCAGGACGTTATTTGTGAAGGGATGTTCGGCCGTAGTCACTTAACCGAAATGAAGCGGTACCCACTCCCCTAGGTTCAAGCCGATCCATTGTGGGTATACACATGTCAAGGAAACAGAAAAATCAAAAAACGAAGATAGCCGTTAAGACGTTATTTCTATGGAAGGTATACAAGAGTGTAGACACCAAAATGAAGATTCGTAACCCTAATACTGTAATTACTGTTGGTCGTCATCCTAATAACCCAGTTTCTCATATGTGTAAAACTTCTTAAACGGTCAAATGGAGAAATTTCCCAACATCGTTAAGTGTAAAGATAGTCGTTTACTATTCATCAATAGTGAAGAAAATTTACCAGAGGTCTACTCTTATTTTACTGTAATTAAAAGAAGAAGGACTGATATTTCTTTGGACTTGTAGAAAAATCCACCTAACGGGTAGTTAAGAATTACACTTAATAGAAGATTGGTCATATGGTGATACAACATACAGAAAAAGAACGGTTAAAAATTCTCACGAAACATACCATGTTTATTATTAGACATTAAAAAAAGGTTTAGGTATTAAACGGACAACTGAAAAAAGTCCCGTAGAAACGGTAAATTTACACAAAATAAAAATGTATCAGATTATATAAATAAAGGAAGACTCCGAAGATCCAAAGATTAGAAAAAATATTCTCATAGTAGTTAAAAAATGTAAATTCGTAAAGAACTACACCTAGGATAGAAATACCAAACAAAGTAATGTTTATTAAATGTTAAAAACAAGTTTAACACTGATAAAAGAGGGAAAAAAGGATCTTATCGTATTTCGACGATTACAAGAAGGTTCAGAAAGAAAGGGGGGTTCTAATGTCAGGAAAGGAAATAACCTAAAGGTTTAAAATTTTTGAATGTTCAAACATTCAAGACAGTAAAGAGGACTGTCTCTTTACTATAGAACTGATCTATTTCGTAAACCCCCAGAATAGGAAGAGAGAGTCTGACTAACTATCATAAGGAACCACAAGTTCGAGGGTCACGACGTATACTTTTGAGACTACAGTCAAAAGAAGAAAAAAGAAGGTAAATATCCTCTATCATTATCGATGATCGATAAAGTGTACCTTTGTACGTTACAAAAGAAAATAGAAGTCGTAAGTCTTTAAGATCACAATACCTTGGTTTGAACCCAGACGAACGGGTGGTATGTCGTTTCGGTTAAGTGACTGTGGTCCGACACCACTTCCTTTCATTTCGTAAAAAACTTTCCGGGTTGTTCCTCTTACTCTCCGAGTACGACTTTTCTGGTCTTGAGAAACTACCGAAATTCCCTTTCCGAAATTTTCCATTGTAAACTGCACTCCCAACGTCCCCCGTACTGGAAAAAGACCAACCAACCGTCACTCCATTGTTCCACCACAAAGTGCTCAGAATTAATAGTTGAACCAAGGTTTGTCGAACACCAGTCGTACATCAGTGGTAGGAGGTGGATCCCCGGCCCCGCCAGAATCAAGAACGACTTGTTGAGTTTCTACGCAGTATAACAACCTAAAGGGAACTCCTCCTTGATCCCGGGAGACAATAGTGACTTGACATGAAAGAACTGACGAAAGAGAAAGAACTGACGTAAGGGAGTGAGGAGATTAATCATTGACGAACTCAGACGAGGTACCTTGAGTCCCTTCCGGATCCTCTGATTTCGGAGAAAGATGTTTGTTCTTTGTCCCCTGTTTCTCCCCGAAAACATGGATCCTCCGATAAAGTTAAAAATTATGTCATACACTCCTTATCCACCATCAAATCAGCGATTCAGCCCAGGCTGAGAAAACGTTGGGGTACCTGACATCGGGTGGTCGCAGGAGACAGATGTCCTAAAAGGTCCGTTCTTATGACCTCACCCAACGGTAAAGGAAGAGGTCCCTTCTAGAAGGACTAGGTCCCTATCTTGGACGTAAAGGACGTAACATCCGTCTAAGAAATGGTGACTCGGTGGTCCCTTCGAGAGGTAAAGTGTCCCTTTACCAATTTATTTTACACCATGTAGATGGGGTACCTGATAGTGCGTCAATGTTTTTTCTGACTGAATCACGAAGTAAACCTCCCTAAAGTTATCGTCCCCCTATAATCCTAGATCACCTTACTACCTATGTTTGTGGATGACGTTTGACTTCTTGAGATTTGTTTGTAATCCAGTTCATTATGTGAGCACGACCATGAACTTTTACGTCATACTTACTTGGCGTGGAAGACATCGCAATAACCCGTGGATGACTGGACCCCTCAAGTAGAAAGTCACAGGATAGAAAAACGGAAAAGTGTGACAAGTACCCCGAGAGTTCCATTCTTATGACTTCACCAAACGGTAAGGGAAGAGGTCACCTGGTGCAAAGTAGTCTCGAGAGGTGGTGCTGAACAGGCAGAACCCACCGGGATGTGTCGTACCGAGTATCAAAGTAACTCAATCTGTTCCGACACCAGGTACCCTAGTTGAGGATCTCAACCACTACCTGTCCCTTCGGACCGCACGACGTCAGGTACCCCAGCGTTTCTCAGTCTGTGCTGACTCGTTGACTTGACTTGACTTGACTTGACTTGACGTGGAAAGACACATAAGTCCGAAGGTCGACTCGAACCGTGGTTATAGGGAGTGGTGTACCCCCAAACTCCCTAGGTCATTTGTGTCATGAGTCTTCTAGACAGTCTTTCGAGATAGTCAGGTCTCCGTGGTCCGTGTCCGTGTGTGACTACGGAATAAATTAGTTGAAGAAATTACTTATTGTCTAAAGAGTATTCAATGAAAAGGTACTTCGTCTGTAAAAAGGAAAAGTCACGATCTGTAGAACTTAAAACTATAAAAATCTGTCTTTAGAAGGATTTTACATGATAGATAAGAAAGGGGAGAACTCGTTTCCCATAATGGTTGTGGGAAATGTCATTCCATTTCCTACAGAACGTCCATTCTGCTGCGTCACCAGTCAAAAAGGCAGTGGAGGAAGTTTTACACAGACGGACGATGGTGACAATTATGGAAAGTTTCTGGGAAATATTAAGACGTTGAAGTTTATTGACAAATTGACCTAATTTTCGATCTAGCGTAAACGACTCTGATCATGTAATTTATTCTGAGACTTATTTCGACTTCTCATTTCCTACATTGAAAACCTGGTGGTATTGGAGAGTTTCCCATGGTCAGTGTACCATAGAGACTGTTATACATAGTTGTTTGTCTTCATCGACGTACTTCCTATAACCATCAATCCACCAGGAATTCAATTTCGTCTCATTAATAAAAGTAGGTTTACCTAATTAAATAAACTACTTATGAATACCTCGTGGATCCGAAAAAACCGAAGGGACCATCAACCATTTCTTAGACGGACGTTCACGTCCTCTGGGTCCAAGTTAGGGACCCAGTTCTAGGGGACCTCTTCCTTTACCGTTGGGTGAGGTCATAAGAGCGGACCCTTTAGGACACCTGTCTCCTCGGAGCACCCGATGTCAAGTACTCCAGTATTCTTAACCTGTGTTGAATCGTTGATTTAGTGGTGGATAAGGAACATACGGTGGCATAATTTGTGACTTTATATTACCTCTTATTCTGTATCAAGAGGGAGTTTTGTCAAATACCAGATAAACTCTCGAAGAATTTCCGTAAGGGTTGGTAGACGTCACAAACGGTATAGGTTTGTGGTAGACATGATAATGGACTACAAAATGAACTGATAGATTTAAGATAAAAAGCGGTTATGTGTTGTGTATTGATAATTTTATTTTTGTCTTTTTCTTGTCTACATATATGTTGACTTAGTGAAACGACATGTGGACTTTGATTGGGTTGTGACATTTAGTCGTTACACACACGCACACACACGCACGAGTCAGCACAGGCTGAGACGCTACGGTGCCTGACATCGGACGGTCCGAGGAGACAGGTACCCTAAAAGGTCCGTTCTTATGACATCACCTAACGGTAAAGGAAGAGGTTGTAACATTTAGTTGATAGGAGGTTTTATTTTATTTTAAATTTAATTTAAAATTCATTCTATTTTTGTCCAAAGAGACAATTGGTGGATTTAGTGGTAATCCCTGGTAATTCGATACCGTAAAACCTCTGTGGGTGGACGACCTTAGTATAACCCGTATAACCTTAGTATAATGACTAGATGTGTTGGTAATTTTAAATTTATGATCTCGGGTTGTGTCTCGGTTAGTTTAGTGGTCGACTGGAAGAACAAGTTTTTCCAAATATCCTGGTCCTTTACTCTTGAAGGTCGTCTCTCTTTTCGAACTCAAGTATGTGTGTGGCTTACCTCTACTCGTACGGGGTCCTACGACTTCTTGTGCATGTTGGATAACTACTCCCCATTGATAATCCCTATTCCTTGTGACTACACCCTGCGACCTATTTACCGATATCCTTCCACCTGTTCCCCTTATTATATACGTCCTACTATATCTACCCTTCCTCGGTGTGAAATTATTATTTGACTAGAGTTACGATTACGACGACACGAAGATTGTTTGGTCCCTTTTATAAAGAGAGACATCAGAACTATAGTCAGTTGTTTTACTGGAGGGTTTCATTTATTTCGTCACTGATTGTCGAGAACCATCGTTTCTCCACTATGGGTCCCTCTGGTATTTGATTATTGTCCAGGTCTCAAGAGAGAGGAACCTGGACTTTCCGACGTCTTTACTCTTTCCGGAATCGGTTCCAGTCCAAGTCGAACTTAACACACAATTTCCAATACAATTCTTGTCAATGTCCTACCTGGGACGACGTCAGACGGGAAACCAGTACCCTTTTTTTGTTCGGACAGTCTATGAGTCGGTAGGGTTCCTTCCATTCCGAACAAATGTCCACAGATCATCTCTTCCTCGTCGTCACTAGAGTCTAGTACCTCAGTCTCACCTATTTGATCTCTCTGTCCGGTTCACTTCTCCTTATTCCATAGTAAATTATCCCTATGACAGACCCTTCCGGACGGGTCTTCAGTCCATCCGGTAAAGAATAGTAGACCTCGTTGTACGAAGGACCTTTCTGGTAAAATAAACCATATGTCTCTTCAGAACGTCCGATATCAGGTACCCCAGTGTTTCCTCAGTCTGCGGTGAATCACTGAATTGTTATCGTTGTTGAGATTTCGAAATTAGTATTACACGAGGATTAGAAGAAGCGTACACAGTGTCTCATGTAGAAAGGTCCAGATTTTAGGTGTTATTGGATTAATGGTAGGAGGGGTGATGTGTGTCACAGAATTCTCAACGATTTCTTTCAGGAGGTGACCGTCCGTTATGACTCTTACAAATCGTCATCATCATCATCAATTCAGCGATTCAGCACAGGCTGAGAACGCTAGGGTACCTGACATCGGACGGTACGAGGAGACAGGTACCCTAAGAGGTCCGTTCTTACGACCTCACCCAACGGTAAAGGAAGAGGTCCCCTAGAAGGGCTGAGTCCTTAACTTGGGTCCAGAGGACGTAACGTCCGTCTAAGAGATGACTGACTCGATTTAAAAATCAAAAAGTTGACTGATACTTGACCTTAGGACGACAAGACTTTCATCGACTGTCTACGGATCCTTTAATTTCGTCGTTGCACTTTTGTCGAAAAGGAATCGTTGTTTGAATAGGTGTTGGAAGGTCTATCTCGTCTAAACGTCATCCATTAAAATCATCTTTATACCCCATCTAATTCCTTTTACTCTACTCTTATGGTCTGGTGGACTGGCCGGAGAACTCTTTGGATATACATCCAGTCCTTCGTTGTGAATCTTGACTGGTACCTTGTTGTCTGACCAAGGTTTATCCTTTTCCTCATACAGTTCCGACATATAACAGTGGGACGAATAAATTGAAGATACGTCTCATGTAGTACTCTTTACGACCCGACCTTCTTCGTGTTCGACCTTAGTTCTAACGACCCTCTTTAGAGTTATTGGAGTCTATACGTCTACTGTGGTNGGTGGACTAGCCGGAGAACTCTTTGGATATACATCCAGTCCTTCGTTGTGAATCTTGACTGGTACCTTGTTGTCTGACCAAGGTTTATCCTTTTCCTCATACAGTTCCGACATATAACAGTGGGACGAATAAATTGAAGATACGTCTCATGTAGTACTCTTTACGACCCGACCTTCTTCGTGTTCGACCTTAGTTCTAACGACCCTCTTTAGAGTTATTGGAGTCTATACGTCTACTGTGGTGGTAATACCGTCTTTCGCTTCTTTTTGATTTCTCGGAGAACTACTTTCACTTTCTCCTCTCACTTTTTCAACCGAATTTCGAGTTGTAAGTCTTTTGCTTCTAGTACCGTAAGTCAGGGTAGTGAAGTACCTTTTATCTACCCTTTTGTCACCTTTATCACAGTCTGAAATAAAACCCCCCGAGGTTTCAGTGACGTCTACCACTAACGTCGGCACTTTAATTTTCTGCGAATGAGGAACCTTCCTTTCAATACTGGTTGGATCTATCGTAGAAGTTTACGTCTCTGTAATGAAACGGTTGTTTCCAGACAGATCAGTTCCGATACCAAAAAGGACACCAGTACATACCTAATCTCTCAACCTGATGCTTCTTTCGACTCACGGTTTCTTAACTACGAAAACTTGACACCACAACCTCTTCTGAGAACTCTCAGGGAACCTGACACTCCTCTAGGTTAGTCAAGTAGGATTTCCTATAGTCAGGACCCACATTTGACCTTCCTGACTACGATTTCGACTTTGAGGTCATGAAACCGGTGGAGTACTCTTCTCGACTGAGTAACCTTTTCTGGGACTACGAGCTTCCCTAACTCCCGTCCTCCTCTTCCCCTACTGTCTCCTACTCTACCGACCTACCGTAGTGGCTGAGCTACCTGTACTCAAACTCATTTGAGGTCCTCAACCACTACATGTCCCTTCGGACTGTACGACGCTAAGTACCCCAACGCTTCTCAGCCTGTGCTGACTCTTTGACTTGACTTGACTTCCTTTTGCATCACCTTTACCCAATTTAAAATAGAAGAAAAAGGGAAAAGTTTCCTACCCTGACTTGTAAAAAGTATAAAAATTCACGGTCCCCTGCTTTCCAAAATTTTATAGAAACATGGGCAGGGTGGTGATCTGTATGAATGCACACGATTACGACTGTGAATGCGACACATACAGATGTCTTGTGTGTCTCTAGACACTCGCAAGACAAATCGGAATTCTATTGAAAAAGGTACTTTGTTTCCAGGTCGACTGTTTTAGGATGTGTTAGGTGTCTAAGTGAGAGATGAGACCAAAGGAAGGTACGACAAACCCTTACCCCGACCTCCGCTCTTATATTTAGTCGGGTTTGACTAAAAATCACCGTCTTCTTACCTAGTACACCTCTTGTTTCCCACTCTTTTAGTGATTTCTAGACACTTTACGTACTGACGGTACGGTAGTGGTGGGGGAGATGGGATGTTCTACATCTTCACGTCTCGGGAGACCGAGATAGGTAATTGACCGACATAGTATTGGAACGTCCGGAGTCAAAGGGGATGATACAATCTCCACACCCGGTCGAGAAGGTTTATTCGTCGTCGTGAGTGGTTCTTTGACGACTGACTGACTATGGGGACAGAATACCCCAGTTTCTTGAACTTACAGAATCACTTCATTTATGAAATTTTTTACCACCGATAGAAAATAAAGATAATTATTAGAGTATTTGTTGGAGATATGAGTTTATACCCTTCCTTTCTTCTTGTAAATTAGTGAAATTTGTCAATACAATTTTTACTAGTGTTAAGGTACTATCTTCTGTGTTTTTCTCACGCTTCCTGTCTTTTCTACTCCCCGACTCTGGTGTCTTCCTCTCTGTTCTGTTTTTACAGGGTGCTTCAAGTGTCTTCTCCTTAATAAAGAGAGAGAAAGAAATCTACTGGGTTTGAGATAAATTTTTTGATAAAGATCAGTTTCCAAGACTCTGAGGATCACGAAGTTTTATTCGGGTACACCATAATAAAGTCTGTTATAAACTTGAGTGAGGACCCACAACGAAGGAGAGTTTCCCAGTTTAGTTTGTATCGATGTCGATGACGACCCTCTGAAATTTCGGTCTAGTTCCGTTCTTGGTCATTGTTGTCTTTTAATTTCAGACCCAACACCCTCAAGGTCTGATACCAATCTTCGACTTTAACAGACCCTTGTCCAACAGACTCGGAAGTGAAGAAAACCACAACTCAATAGAACAGACAGGGTCGACACCGGTCCCTGTTCCACATCATAATAGTCGTGATACAATCATACCAATGACCCAGTCTAATTAGAAGTACTTCCGATTTTTATGTTTCGGAAACTGTCAGAAATCGATTTTAATCCGGGTTACACAAAAATCCACTTCTCTCTTTTTTACTAATTTATACACTTCTTGAACTTCACGAACGTTTCTTTCCACGTCACCTATTGTAGACTAATTTATTTTTTAACCGATAAACCTTTTATTCGATGACTTTCGTTTATAAGGACACGATACCGAATTGATAGTGTTACAAGGAATTTATTTTCATAGTCTTTCGAGGTTTAGTCGATTGTTTCAGTCTAAGGGTCCAGGAGAGGTGATTTGATTTTATCTCCGTTTCCTTGTAAGAAAGGTTACCATAACAACGACAATTCAGTGAGTCGACACAAGCTGAGAAACGCTGGGGTACCTGACGTCGTACGGTCCGAAGGACAGGAAGTGATGGAGGGCCTCAAACGAGGTTGAGTTCAGGCAATTTAACTACTACGGTAGGTCGGTAGAGTAGGAGACAGTTGGGAAAAAGGAGGACGGGAGTTAGAAGGGTCCGTAGTCCCAGAAGAGGTCACTCAGCCGAGAAGCACAGTCCAGCGGTTTCGTGATCTCGGAGTCGAAGTCGTCATCAGGAAGGTTACTTATAAGTCCCAACTAAAGGAAATCATAACCGAAGAAACTAGAGGAACGAATAGGTTCCCTGAGAGTTCTCAGAAGAGGTTGTGGTGTCAAACTTTCGTAGTTAAAAAACCGTGAGTCGGGAGAGACACCAGGTTGAGAGTACCCTATGACTAAAGTTTTGAGAGAAGGGAAGAACATATCCCTGATGTATATTCTTTCTATGTTATCTATTAGAGTTTATTAGTTTTCTACTTCTTGATCTTTATGATTTCCCTTATAGTTAGTATGGAAGTCTCGAGAGGGATCGTAGGAACTTATACGTCGACGACAAACGGACGGGTTGGGGGTGGAAACATCTATTTTCTATAGGTAGGTCGTTAGGATAAAGACCCATCAATTCTCTTGACTTTTGTCCTAGAACTTCTCTATAAACGTGATAATACAAGTGACACCGTGATTATTGTTATCGGTTTCACACCCTCGTTGACTTTACAGATGAATGTCTACTTACCTGTTTCTTTTACATCATATATGTATTTCACCATATAACAAACCTAAATTGTTCCTTCCTTGAGGAAAGTGTACACTGTTGTACCCACTTGAACTTCCTGTTGTACGATTCACTTTATTCGGTCAGTGTTTTCTTGTTTATGACTTACTAAGGGTTATGAAAATATACTCAATGGATTCATCAGTTTGAGTGTCTTTCGTCTTTCACCTTTCCACCGACGGTCTCTGACCCCCGTTCCCCTTGACCCCTCGACGTCAAGTTTCGTATATTTCAAAGTCAATATGTTCTGCTTTCACAAGATCCTTAGACAAGTCATTCTGTGACACGAATATCAATTGTCATGACATGGTATGTGCATTTCTAAACAACTCACATCTAGAGTACACAAAACAGTGGTGTTATTCTTTTGTTTCCTTTCTTTGACATACACACACATTGTTTGAACCTTTTTCTCGGTTCCTTCCCTTTTTGTTAGTTGACAAATAATTTGAAAATTTAAACTTGTACTTTCTTCTTTTCTTCGACTTTTATGACATCAATGAGTTGACCCAAGGGATCTTGTAATAAGGGTTCTCTACTACGTAAAATCTTCTCAAGACACTAGTTTTGTAAACACTTTTGACGTATAACAAAGGGAGAACCCACACAAGTGATACTTCTAATCATATATTTTCTGAGGTTCTTAAGGGTCTCATTTGACCGGATCAATTGAAGGAAATTCTTTCGTAAAGGTTTGGGTAAACTGAGTCTTTTCCTAAAGAAAACCATTTTATTTATAATTTTTAGGTTACCTAAGTACAAAATACTTGTTACATGTTTTACTACTAAACTTCTTGATTAAAATCCCTATCTAAGGACCCGTCCCTTCTGGAAAGATGACTCTCAAGGAGGAGAAAGTTTTTGAGTTTATTGATTGGTTGAAATGGTAATGGAACGGACTTTATAAATTGAGAAGAATAGTACACTTTAAGGTTGGTCTACAGATTACTAGAAGGTCTTCTCGAGTTTATAATCAGTAAATACTAAAGTACATTTAATTACAATAGTCATACTGACATATAACTGTCTTACGAAATGTCGGAAGTTTTGGTGAAATTGTGTGTATGTGCGTACAGGAAGGAAGTTCCATATGTCATTCATTCATATCAATTCTGATTTGAAGTCTAATCGACTAAGATCAGATCATAGGAGAGATCATCATTTTTTCGAGATGTCTAGCTCGACCATTTACTATTACAGTTGACGTACTACATAAAGTTCAATATTTGTAAAGCTGAATATTTAAGACTCCGCCGTTGTACTAGTTCACCATGATTTGTTGTCGACCCGTCCCCCCCTAGGGACTCTAAAAATATTTCTTTATCAAGCGTATTTAGTTTAGTGTACAAAAACAGTCTAATTCCCTCTGAGTTTACTAAGATAGGAATGTTCAAAGAGTCCTGGTACGTCTTATCTGTTTCCCGTCTTTTTACCGGTACATTTTTCTGACGGGTAAAAGATTACCAGAGTAAAAAGTGTGACGTTTTAGAAAGTATACATTCACTGGATCTGAACTCAATGTTTCTTTTGACCTAAATCGTCTCGAAAGTTTGGAATTCACGAGTAAACCGTAGTGAAGATTTTTATGGTAATTTTGTCTGTCTTACCCATGTCCACGGGAGAAAACGGGAACAACATGAATTTGTGAAATTTGACAGGGTCAAAAAGTGTCTTTGTGACAAGTTCTCTTGTATTCATTTTAAATTAGGATTGTGATGAGTTAAAGTCCGAGTTTTAGAAACATAATAGTCTCTTTTCGACGACTGTCTTTATGGAGAAAGATCTGATTTTTCTCCTTTTTGGAAGTTAGGAAATTTATCTTTTACGTAGGTCCATAAATGTAGAAATTTACTTTGAACTCACAGATGTACGCACAGAACTGATTGTAGATTGGTCAGACAGACATCTAGCCGTGAATACAATTTGAAAAAAATAAAAATCACAGTTGAAGTTGATAAAGTAATAAGAAGATAATTTCTAAGAATCACCTTGACTCGTCCTTGAAATTTCCTTTTTTTCTTAATTGACAATCAGAACCTGTATAGGAATCCTCTATTTTCGTGACAAGTTTGTCCGGTCCAAGTCGTTGTTATATTTAGTTGTAGACATATCAGAACATTGAAAGGTCTCGTGAAGAATTGGAAGTGGCAAATAAACACATTATTTGGACTTCTAAAATCCGATCTACAAGAATGGTAGGACCCTGTCATTTTAGTAATTTTATTTCGGAGATTTTGCAATTCATTGAACGGGTTCCAGTGTGACACTGACCCTCTTCTCTATCCTCATATTTGTCTAGAGGGTTAAAGGTTCGGTCCTGTGAAAAAGTGATATCGGACTAAGACACCCACCACTCCTGTCCTCACCCACACTCCACATGGAAGAGGGATTCTATGTATTTATGGGGGGTAATCGAAATCCCTCGGAGACAATGGGTATTCTCACATACGGTTTCGTTTCTTTACGACTCTTGGGACACGACCCATAGTATGATGGAACTATAACAACGGTATCCCTGTTTATTGGTTAACCGGCTGTCGACCATTTGTAAATCGGTATTTCATACGTACTTATATTCGGAATCTCCTGAAAAAGGTTCGATAATAGTTGTAGAGGAAACTTCATTTTCGACTCCGTACTTAACGTACACAGAGTAAATATTATTACTAGTTATTGTTCCCAGTGATACTGTCGTTTTTACGGTGTCAAAGTGATTTACAATGTCAGGTCACCTTAACGTGACCGAGTGTGACTGAACTTGTTTCCAAATGTACTTCTGTTATATTTTTTATTTTCGTTCTGTTGACGTTGTGTTTTAAAGTTTGAGAAAAACAATTACAAGTTTCATTGAATCTCTGTATGACCGTTTGGGACTCTCGTCTGAGGTCTACACAGGACGAGACACGTCACATACAAGTCGACGTTGCAATGTACTTGATACCTTTGTGTGTATTTTGATTTCGTGGATATTATGTCAAGTCCTCAAGCCTGGGACCAAACACACTTTTATTTCTTCACCCCAATATCTTCGTAATCTGGGACCTACTTGTCGTTCCAGACCCTTCCCTCAAGGTACTCGTCTCCGTCGAGAGTACAGTCAATTACTGTCCACAGAACTCTCGGACAGAGGTTCGGAGAGGATGTAAGAGGAGACGACATTTAGTTGGCCCAATCTACTCCAGTACGGGTTCAATTTCAGGTCGAAATTACCTGATAGTCACAATTTCTTATGAAAAACTATACGGTTTGTCGTTTTGGATTTGTGGAAATAATTAAGTTCACTTGCGTGAATTGATTCACTTTTCTCTTTCGACACGTCTCACGGGAGACCACCTGTCGACCTGTACGACTTCCTTCGAGAGTCCGGTAGTCGTAAGTAAGTAAGTTGCTGAGTAAGTAAGTAAGTCTATATTAATTAATTACACCCAGGTGACACATAGTGAATGACTCATAGGTCCTCAATTATGTCCTCTATGTTAGTAACGGGAGTGACTAACATACCAGACCTTCGTGTCTACCTGTAATTTGTTTCGTAACGAAGGAAAGACAACAACAAGTCAACAATTCAGCACAGGCTGAGAAACGTTGGGGTATCTGACATCGTTCGGTCGGAGGAGACAGGAGATGATAGAGGGTCTCAAATGAGTTTAAGTACAGGTAACTCAGCCACTACGATAGAATAGTAGCATAGGAGACGGTATGGGAAGAAGAAAACGAAAGTTAGAAAAGGTCGTAGTCCCTAAAAAAAAGGGTTACTCAACCGAGAAGTATAGTCTACCGACTTGATAACCTTGAAGTCGAAGTCGTAGTCAGGAAGGTTACTTATAAATGTAAACTAAAGGAAATCCTGACGAAGTAATATCTCCATGACTTACGGTGTTTCCTTATTGTCTACGCTAATACTGTTACTAGATGCCCTTTCGACATTTGCGGTGACTTCTTTCCTAAGGATTTTAACAGTGTTCATTAGACTCTGGACTTCCTTTTCGCCCAAAATCCGTCCCTCTCCATTGATAGGTATTAGTGGGACATTTCGTGCTCTTTTTTTGGTTCTACTCCTTTTCGCTCGACTTCGTTTCCGTCATACATCACATGTCTCCCAGTGCATCCGTCACAATTAACTGAAACTGGAGCTTGGATTCCCGTCATCTTGTATTAGTTTTCCAAATTTCCTCCCTTTCTACACTACATTCTACTAAAAAATTTCTGACGAAATCTACAAAAAAAGTGAGAGATAAATAAAGACCGACACGATCCAGAACCGACGGCGCGCCCGAAAGGAGGTCAACACGACTCGTCCCGACGAGAGATCGTCACGTACCCGGAGAGGACAGCGTCTCGCGCCCGCGGTCCCACACGTCCGAGTCATTGACGTCAAGGGCCCGAGACCTCGTGTCCGAGTCACCAACGCCTTGTACCCGAATCAACGAGACGTCGTCCACCCTAGAAGGGTCTGGTCCCTAGTTTGGGCATAGAGGACGTAACCGTCCGTCTCAGAAATGGAGACTCGGTGGTCCCTTCGGGTCTCACGAAATCAAAAATAACATTTCTTACTTAACCTCTACCCGATTTCAACTTGACCCCTCTGGTTACTCCTTCGTTGACATCTACAGGTCCACTCTGTCCTGTCACCGAGTAAGGTCATAGGAACTGTCGGAAGGTACCGATGAGGGTCAGGGACGAGGGAGTGTATAGTAGGATTAAATAAGGTGTGTGAATGACAGTGGGTACACGTTTCATGAGGGTAAGTCTGGAGACCCGTGTCACCGTCTCAGTTCTAGTACCGTCGTCAGAACTAGACATTCTGTCACCAGCGGTTGAGAAAACTGTAGCCCCTGGGCAAGACATCTTCAATTAACAGGGTACCTGACTCCACTCCCCCTATCAAAAGCCTACTAAGTTCATGTAATGTAAATAACACATGAAACAAAGATTAAATTACGGTGACGACTATACTGTCCTCCGTGACCAGGTACCGGACCTACCGCCCCTTGGGACGATATTCCTTGGTGGTAAATCTCGAAGAAGATGGAGACCTCAGAAGAGTTCCGACACGTTTACACCGTATTTCGGACGACTAGACATCTAAATAGTCGGGTGAGGTTGTCCACTGTATGAGAACCCCCTGGAATTAATTATGTATCGTCCCCCGTCTTTAAACGGTTGTCGGGTCGGATGCAACAAGGACACTGAAACTTCTCGTGTCCAATCATTCATCCTAAGGGACGGAGATTACTAGGGAAGCTTGACACCACGACCTATACCTAGTATATACTTGATATGAAGTTTTTCCATATTTCAACAATAGTTTTCTTTTTAAATTTTTTGGTGGAGAACGGATTCTCCACTTCTCTATGGTGTGTAGGTTCCATTTTCTTTGGGTTCAATCTGTCATTCACGACTCTCTCCCGTAGTCTCCCGTCTGTCTGCCTTTGGTGTTAGTGTCTGTTGATCGGTTAGACTAGTGTACCTGGTGTCGGAACAGATGGAGTTACTTTGATTCGGTACGACACACCCCGGCGGGTTCTACCCCCCCAGTACCACCTCTCCAGATTGTCTTACACCAGGTGACCTCTTCCCTTACCGTTTGGTGAAGTCATAAGAACGGAACTCTTGGGGTACTTGTCATACTTTTCCGTTTTACTATCCTGTGACTTTCTAATTGAGGGGTCCAGTCATCCACGGGTTATACGATGACCTCTAGTCACCTCTTTATTGAGGTCTTTCTTACTTCTCTGCCTCGGTTTCGTTTTTGTTGTGGGTCTACACCTACACTGACCACTATCTTCGTTCTGGACTACGACATTTGTCGTTATAACGTATCCTAGGACCTTACAGTCCAGGTACTTATTTCCATTGAACCTTGACCAGTTTGTCTTCTACCGTTCTCACTTGTGACTGTAAGATCCTTAGTTGCTTGATCTACCAGACCTTAAGCACTTAAATTGAGTCCACTGGTAATATAGATGATGACGCCCGTCCTTAGGGAATCTTCTTTACCTCATCGATAGTACTAGTTGTTCTCTCAGGTTTTACGTCATGAATCTACATTAGAGTTTTTACTGTCTTACTAAAGACAAGTAAAAGTTTCGTTTGGTAAGTTATGGTGTCATTAGGTTCAGATACGGGGCTAGTCATTACGACTTCTTCGACTTCAACTTACCAAAATACTTCTGGATGTTCTGGAAGATTTTGATTGTGGGGTTTTTGTACAGGAAGAGTAATATCCCCTGACCTTACGTTTTCATCCTTCAGTTCTTTGTGGACCTCATTGTCCGTTTAAACCGGAACCTCCTACCTTACTTCGTCCCGTTTCCGATTATCTCAAGACGGTTCTCTTGCGTGACCAGTATCGTTTGTGGGAGAAGGTTGTTGTGTTCTCTTCTGAGATGTGTACCTGTAGTGGTCTACCAGTTGTGGCTTTAGTCTGACTAATATAAGAAACGTCCGTTTCTACCTCTTCGAGATATGTCAGTTGTTTTTGTTCTGGCCCTCGACTGACACCGAGTCTAGTACTTTAGGAATAACGGTTTAAGTCTGACTTTAACTTCTTTCACCCCTTTTGGTGATCTGGTAAGTCCATACTGGATTTAGTTTAGGGAAACTGATATGTCACCTTCACTCTTTATGTAAATTCCCTGATCTAGACTATCTGTCTCACGGACTACTTGATACCTTACTCTAAGCACTGTGACATGTCCTCTGTCCCTAGTTCTGGTAGGGATTCTTTTCTTTACGTTTTTTCGTTTTACCAACAGACTCCTCCGGAATGTTTAGCGACACTTTTCGTCACTTCACTTTTCGTTTCCTCTTTTCATTTCTATGTGGGTAAACTTACGTCTCAAGGTTTCTTATTGTTCCTCTACTCTTTCGGAAGGAGTCGCTAGTTACGTTTCTTTATCTCCTTTTGTTATCTTACCCTTTCTGATCTCTAAAGAAGTTCTTTTACTCTCTATGATTCCCTTGTAAAGTACGTTTCTACCCGAGTTATTTCCTGTCTTTACCATACCTGGATTGTCTTCGTCTTCTATAATTCTTCTCCACCGTTCTTATGTGTCTTCTTGATATGTTTTTTCTAGAAGTACTGGGTCTTTTAGTGCTACCACACTAGTGAGTGTCAGTGGATTTCGGTCTGTAGGACCTTACATTTCAGTTCACCCGGAATCCTTCGTAGTGATGTTTGTTTCGATCACCTCCACTACCTTAAGGTCAACTCGATAGAGTTTAGGATTTTCTACTACGACACTTTCACGACGTAAGTCATACAGTCGTTTAAACCTTTTGAGTCGTCACCGGTGTCCTGACCTTTTCCAGTCAAAAGTAAGGTTAGGGTTTCTTTCCGTTACGGTTTCTTATGAGTTTTATGACGTGTTAACGTGAGTAGAGTGTGCGATCATTTCGAGTGTTAAGAGGTTCGGTCCGAAGTCGTTATACACTTGGCACTCGAAGGTCGATAAGTTCGACCAAAATCTTTTCCGTCTCCTTGGTCTCTAGTTTAACGGTTGTAGGCGACCTAGTACCTTTTTCGTTCTCTCAAAGTCTTTTTGTAGATAAAGACGAAATAACTGATACGGTTTCGGAAACACACCTACTGTTGTTTGACGTCTTTTAAGACTCCCTCTACCCTTATGGTCTGGTGGACTGGACGGAGAACTCTTTGGACATACGTCCAGTCCTTCGTTGTCAATCTTGACCTGTACCTTATTGTCTAACCAAGGTTTATCCTTTTCCTCATGCAGTTCCGACATATAACAGTGAGACGAATAAATTGAATATACGTCTCATGTAGTACACTCTTTACGACCCGACCTCCTTCGTGTTCGACCTTAGTTCTGACGGTCCTCTTTATAGTTATTGGAGTCTATACGTCTACTGTGGTGGGAATGCCGTCTTTCACCTCTTCTTGATTTCTCGGAGAACTACTTTCGCTTTCTCCTCTCACTTTTTCAACCGACTTTTGAGTTGTAAGTCTTTTGCTTCTAGTACCGTAGACCAGGGTAGTGAAGTACCGTTTGTCTACCCCTTTGTCACCTTTGTCACAGTCTGAAATAAAACCCCCCGAGATTTTAGTGACGTCTACCACTGACGTCGGTACTTTAATTTTCTACGAATGAGGAACCTTCCTTTCAATACTGGTTGTATCTATCGTATAAGTTTTCGTCCCTGTAATGAAACAGTTGTTTCCAGGTAGATCAGTTCCGCTACCAATAAGGTCACCAGTACATACCTACACTCTCAACCTGATATTTTTCTCGACTCACGACTTCTTAACCACGAAAACTTGACACTACAACCTCTTCTGAGAAGTCTCTAGGTTGGTCAGCTAGGATTTCCTCTAGTCAGGACCCACAGGTAACCTTCCTGACTACAACTTCGACTTTGAGGTTATGAAACCGATGGACTACGCTTCTCGACTGAGCAAACTTTTCTGGGACTAAAACCCTTTCTAACTCCCGTCCTTCTCTTCCCCTGTTGTTTCCTACTCTACCAACCTACCGTAGTGGCTGAGTTACCTGTACCCAAACCCACCTGAGGTCGTCAACCACTACCTGTCCCTCCGGACCGCACGACGCCAAATACCCCAGCGTTTCTCAGTCTGTGTTGACTCGTTGACTTGACTTGACTTGAACGGATCTCTACCACTGTGTCTACTCATTCTACTGTCATCTCTACTCTCACAGTCTTCAATGTCCTCACTGACAAAGATATTGACAACGTATAACCGTATAAAATATAGGTGTCCGTTCCTTTTCCCCGGATTGGATTCCTTTAGGATTACAACGAATAAATATTTTATCCTTGAGAGACCTTTCGATTTTAGTTGGAAATCTTCTGTGTATTTGTATTTTCACTTTAGTTGGATATTTTCGTGATGTCGTTTCCCACGTCAATTGTCTCTGAGCCTCATGGTACGACGACGACGACGACGACGACGACGATTCAGCGAAGTCAGTACAAGCTGAGACACGCTGGGGTATCTGCCGTCGGGTGGTCCGAGGGGGTAGGGACCCTAAGAGGTCTGTCCTTGCGACCTCACCCAACGGTAAAGGAAGAGGTTACATACTTTCACTTTTCACTTTCACTTCAGCGAGTCAGCACAGGTTGAGAAACGCTGGAGTACCTGACGTCGGATGGTCCGAGGAGATAGGTACCCTAAAAGGTCCGTTCTCATGACCTCACCCCACGGTAACGGAAGAGTCTCATGGGATCCGTTGTTTTATTCCATAACGACTTTTAGTTTCACAGTCAGTGAGTCAATACAGATTGAGAAACGTTGGGGTACATGACATCAGGTGGTCCGAAAGACAGGTACCTCAAGAGGTCCGTTCTTAAGATCTCACCCAACGATAAAGAAAGAGGTCCCCTAGAAGGACTGGTTCTCTAGTTTGGACTCAGAGGACGTCCGTCTAAGAAATGACAGACTCGGTGGTCCCTTCGGGTTTCCATAACGACCGATACAAGTTTCGTTCTTCTTTTGTTTTCCTTTCTCATTACAAACTCCCTTCCCTCACGTTATAAGTATCTTTTGGTCACTTTTCCTCGGGGTGAGTTCTATCTTCGACCGGAGGTAGAGAGTATCATTTCTTATACCAGACGTAGAACCAGTCGCGTTTGTTTCTCGTACTTCTACCTCGACCCTCTATCCCTCTCGTCCGTTAGGTAGTGAGCGTCATTAAAAGTCAAAGGGTGAGTTTACTAAGAGTAAGGTCCCGTGACTTCCTTGGTTGTCTAGGGAAAACTGTGGTACACCGTAGTGTTGTCAGGGTGATATGTGGACAGGTCACTCAGTGTGACATACATGACGAAAGAAAAAGTCACAGAGAAGACCCGAAGAGTTGTTAGATCACCCCATGTGTTTCGATAATGATAATAACAGGAATAAGACTTTGAGTCTGAAATTAGTGTGTCGGGTGACCCTTGTCCTGGTGTACGTCTGGGTCGGTAGACTGAGACGGGTCCCGAGAGAAGTGATTGGTCACATTGAAAGGTGACGTAGAGGTCGTCTCGTTGCTATTTTAAGTTCGGTAAATTATAATTGTTGTAGTCACATTCATGTGAAGGTCGTTCTACTTATGACAATTTAGTCGTTCACGGTCCATTTGTAGAATTGACGGTATACTGAGACCTACAAGTTAGAAGTTTAGGGTAAATTAGAAGTCTGAAAGGGGTCCTCAATGTCTACTCCTGGGTTCCGAGACCCGTAATTCATTGAACAAACTCCAGTGGTCTCCAGACCACTAACCACGTCGTCTCCAAATTTACATGACCCTAGACAAGACCGAGGTTTGAGGTATGAGGAAGATAATGTTGACCGACGATGGGATTTACAAATAGTTCCTGGTAGGATTCCATACCTCCCATATCCGTTGGGTTTACGTTTCTCGTCTTTATCAGTTACCGTAAGGACTCTTCAAACTACTCAGTTTGTGAAAAGATATCGTACCGGACACTAATACGATTGTTTTCTTTGCACTGAAGAAAGAAGGAATGGATCCAGATTCAGAACACCCTTAGTTACGACTCCCATACTCATATCGTCTCCACTCTCCTCTCCATCCGTTATTTT
The DNA here is from genome assembly GCA_006410555.1 of Capra ibex. Classification (NCBI taxonomy): domain Eukaryota; kingdom Metazoa; phylum Chordata; class Mammalia; order Artiodactyla; family Bovidae; genus Capra; species Capra ibex. The sequence goes on along the minus strand of SJYO01043764.1, from coordinate 553,414 downwards.
GTTTATCACGGACTTAAAAGATGCTAAGAATTTCCTCAAGTTTCTTATGGTATTTGGGACCTCATTTACGTGAAGGAAGATTGATTCCTCATTCTGTCCTCCAACAATCCCACCCCCGTTTCCTTTCCACCTTAGAAGAAAATAGTAGAAATCCTGGATGGAGGACTCGTCAGAGTCCGGAAGACCGAAGCCTCCCCTTGTTTTTCTTTCGATGAACCTATGTCTACTATGTGTTCACGAAAAGTCCAATTCAAATAACGGACCCTAAGTGGTGACTGTCCCCGGTTTTCGTCAGATTTACATTACCTTAGACCCCAAAGTCTAAGTGTTTGTATATCCGTGTTCGTTCAGGTGGTCGTCGTCTTCAATTATCTTGGGAGGTGTCTCGTGGTAAACAGTTAGGTTGTTTCCAAATGGTTCGTGGATGGTATAGATGTGGATCTCTTCAATTACCATTTGGTGAGGTCATAAGAACGGACCCTTTAGGGTACCTGTCTCCTCGGACCACCCTATGTCAGGTGCCCAGCGTTTTTCAGTCTGTGCTGACTCACTGATCTGTTGTTGGCATAGATGTGTAGTTCGTCACCCCTTCGTCTCTTACTCTGCCTGTGGCACGGGTCGAAACGTCTCGAGTGTCAGACATCCCCTTAATGACGATGGTTTCCCCACGACACCCGTGAAGTTTTGATCCTTACCTCGACTTAGAAATAGTGGGGACTGAAAGGTGACTAAATCTCACAGAGTGTCAAAACATTTTGTTAGTAGGTAAAATTAATTTTTTGTTTGGTAGTGATGAATTTCCTAGGGTTTCTGTATCGTTTGTCTGACAAATAAAATTCGTGACCGAAAACATTAAACTAGATGCAGAATTTCTTTTACAATAGAATGACTGAAATTTTTTTAGGTAGTGGGTAACTTTGAAAGTGGAGGATTGTGTGAATCCAGACGATGTGTTTTGGTCAATCAGTTGGTGTCTCTCCTCAACTGTGGACCATTCTTTTGTGTAAATGATGAAATAAATAAGGACAGGTCACATACGGGGGTTTTGTCGGAACTGACCTTCGTAATTGGTAACTTGTTAACGTATACCTTCACAGATTCCGAACTACAAAAGGGGGAACGAGGTAATGAGATAGTTAGTCCAGAGTCCAATCGAGGATTGAGGAAGATAAGGGGGTTCGAAGGTTTATCACCATCTTGACCCCAAATTCCTAAATTTGGACGCAGACAGGGGTTTGGGTTGACTCGTGTGGTTACGAGAGGTCGAGATGATAGAGGACAAACCTACTGTCGTTTAGACTCACGGAGGTGACCGGTCCGTCCGTTACAGTTACTCGTTCCTCTGTCCATTGCCCATACAGATAAACGATACTCGTCCTCTTTCTCTCAACCCCTCCCCTGATCTCCCCTGTCGTTCGTCGATGACGATAGTTATCGAGGTCGTTAACGATAGTGTATACTAGAACGTTAAAATTCTCTTTGTCCTTGAAGTTATAAAATACATATGAGGACTTACAATTGTTATTTACAATCAAGTTCAAGAAACAAAATTCTCCTGGTGCACCCAGTTTGTCCGAGAGTTAGAAACAGTGACACGAGAACCGTAGTAGAAAAAAAGTTTTTATAAATAGTTAAATAAACCGACGCGGTCCTGAAGGAACGTCGTGTGCCCTAGAAGTCGACACCGTACCCCCTAGATCAAGGGACTGGTCCCCATCTTGGATCCAGGGGACGTGACCCTCACGACTCAGAATCGGTGACCTGGTGGTCCCTTCAGGACCGTAATAGAAAATTTGTCGTGACCAAAAGAAGTGATTTAACACGTCGTAATGAAAGCATTCACATTGTAGCGGGGTCCCTACCCCCTTTGTCTTTCAAGTAATTGTGGAATTTATGGTTCCCGTAAGAGAAAGAGTGCGTCGGCTCTGCCTGAGTACCTGATTACGGCGTATTCCACTAAAAGAGGGGTCGCCGGGCACCTTATTGAAAGTAAAGAAAGGGTATCGTTACTATGGGGTTCGTCAACGAATGGGCAAACAGTTACAGTAACACAACCTCGACGTGTTTCGCTCGCGACTACCGACGCTACATTGAGACGACTAACCTCTTACGGTGTGCCGGCCGTGGAAACCCCATGAAGTCGAGTCCCAGACATAGTTACGGTCGTATCGTCTGTGGTGGTATATTTGCCAGGTACTAGTAACGGTCGAGTTGACGTTCTTTTATTTGTGGTAAACCATATTCACAAATCTTCCCAGAGAACAGGTCCTCTTCCTTCCTGATATACCTTCTTAGTACGTCACATTGATTCTTTACCTTTTGGGTACAATTCATAGTACTTCTCACAGGTGTGGTCAGAATCTTGAGTTCTTCCCCTCGAGGAGTATCCTATAAACTTTTGTTTTACTTTTTTCTTTCTTTGTTTCTTAAATGTGTGTGTGTGTGTGTGTGTTTAAATGTATTACTCTTGAAGTCGTTATCATATTTTCTTTACTAGATAGTCGTTGGGAGGAAAGATTAAAGATTGACGAATCAGGTGATCTCACCTGGGACCCGTCCGTTTCGTAAAGTCCACGGGATTGTTCAATTATTCTTTGTCAGATGAATGACTGGGGATCCCGACTTTCATTAATGATTTCAGTGTGATCATGATTTAATTCTAATTCGATATCTTTCTTAATTAAGATCTCCGTTATACAAATGTCGGATCTTTATTGAGAGGTGTTAAAAAATTTTTTATTTTCTAAAAATTCTCAAATAAAGTTAACTCCTTAGAGGTATGATTGAAGAGTGTGATTTAAGATTTATTGTTATGATTTTTACTATTATCGTCGTTATTTGTAAATAACTCACGAATATTAATGGTCCTTTGTGATTCGACGATGTTCCGTCATTTTCGTGTAGGTAGGACATGGGACGATATTCAGGTCTCCAGACCAGACGTGAGAAGTGATCTCGAGAAACCGTATAGACGTTTTGTGGACCTGTCTTCCGTAAACCTTTGACCTGTAAGGTTTCCAGACTATAAGATGTTGACAGGAGTAGTTTCCCATGGTACCTCTCTGTATGTCGTCAATGAATGGACCTAGGTTTGACGGACTTCAATTAACAAATGAACTATGACCTACCGTGGAGGAGGTCCATACTGGTGAGGAAAGTCCGGTGAGTGTACCAAAATTCAGGTTTTCTGAATCGGGATGAGGATCCCTTACTGGGTTCTTAGGTGAAGGAGTTTATGGATGTGTACCATAAACCTTTCCTCGCCTGTCCCTTCTGTCTACTTCTGGACCCGGTGTCGGTCACACGTTTCCGGGGGTCTGTCGACTCGATGTGTCCTTAGTCATAGACCCCTCTTCCTCTCGACGTACCCGACCTCACCGTCCTCTCGAGACGTCGTCCAAGTTCCCGACTTCCCGAATTGCTACGTTCTTGAGGTGGTCTAAAGATACTTGTCTTCCTTTCGGTACATGACGACCAAGGATATTACCGTCGACGACTCCGTTATTGTTTCAATACAGTGATACTTTCTTTCCGACAGAAAGATAGACTGAAGAAGTTTGGTCTGACGAATTATGACCATCAACTAAAGATTCGAAGACAAAGATTATCCTTCTTACTGAATTGTTGGTCGTCCATTAAAAGTCTTCTACTCATTTATTCGATCGTCATTAATTCGGTCTCTTATTCACGAAAATTTCTGTCTTCTCGTCTTTCGATGGGACTACTAGGGTAATACTAGTCTCAATGACTCAGTATAGCCAGTTTCTTTGTAACGACCAATCTCGGGTTCACCTGGGACTGAAGCCAGAACCCCGTCCTAGGTCTTTAGTGTAAGTAAGTTTGTCACGTCATTCTTAGTACAGGGACAACAAATCAACAATTCAGTACAGACTGAGAAACCACTGGGGTGTCCGACGTCGGGTGGTCGGAGGAGAAACGTATCCTAAAGGGTCCGTCCTTATTTCTTATGACATCATCCAACGGTAAAAGAAAAGGTCCCCTAGAAGGGTTGGGTCCCTAACTTGGGTTCAGAGGACGAACCATCCGTCTATGATATGGTGACTCGGTAGACCCTTCGAGTTCTTAGTGCATACATGGGACTTATAGTCTTAAATCACCCAGGAATGATACAGAGTTGTTGAATACTATCGAATTCCTGAAGGAGTGTATCGATTGCAATAAGGTCAGTATCTCTTCTTCTTTAACTTTCGACTTAAATAAGTGGAATCAACAATTACTTAAAGGAAATAATCAGTTCAACCGAATCATTTTATCCATTGGAACCCCGGACCTTTAATTTGTGATTAAAGGGTTTCTGGACCGAAGAAGACCTTATCTTATTCTGTCACTTGTGAGGGACTCGGACCACTTGCCGGTCCTCTGCTTACAACCGTTTCCTAACTTACGCGAACAGAAGATGGGAATCCTTCCTGAGTTCTTTCACAGATTAAATCTCTCTCGAACTTCGAGGTCGGCTTCTGTTCTCGGTGACATTGGTCTCCAAGAAGACACCGTAGAACCAGAGGTTTCCTTGAAATCCCTAGGTGTCTACGGTCTCTGTCGTGGAAGGTATTCGTGAAACACTTAGACCGACAACCTTTTAGTGGAAGAGTCGGGTTTCTAAGCCAGTACCGACTACGATGACCGTCAATTCGTCAAGACTATCCTTTTTCTTTGGGAGTAAGTGAATGCGAAAATCCTTTTAATATATTTAATTATTAAAGGTGAATCTTCGAATACACGTCAGTAAAAGAACCGGTGGGTTTTCAAACGTCCGTAAACTCGGTTACTTCAGAATAAGTTCACTTCCTGTTAAATAACTCTTCGATCTTCTTAGCTTCCACTGATGTCTTTCAAAAAACCCCCCTTCTTATACTTCTGATGAGTAAAGAGATGGAATTGGACATAAAATCGATGTCTTTGGAGTTATCAGACTACTAGGAACTTCTTTTCATTTATTATTGAGTTGTTGACGACAAACATAAACCAGGAATGAGTTAGTCGTTCAGGAGTAATTTTCACATGAAGGACGACGGATTTGAGTACGACGTGAGTTTGTTGTCTCCCTACAACGAATTCATGATTTGTCGTAAAGATTAATGACTCTTTTCATTGGTCGACCATTTTTGTTGTAATTTTTTTCTCATTAAATTAAGTAGATGATATGTCCATTGATTGTTTCTCGTTCGAAAGGAGTTCAGGATGTTTTAAGATTAGACTTTTATGAAAAATATACCTTCTATGTTTAAGTGGATGTCTACAGTATTATATGTTGATGAGCATCTCCGATCCAAAATTTCTTAAGAAAATCACTCGTAATAGAAAATCACTCTTAAGAAAATCAATTACATCCTTTCAAGGTATATTTAGGGAAGGAGACTTACTCCTCCTTCGACTCGGTCGTTCTCCCGATGGTAAAACTGATGAACCCTCCTTCTCTCTTTTTGTCTTCTTTTCGTCATTCCTAGACCATCTTCAGTTGATTTTGGAAGTACCTAGATAGATATGAAATACTTGAGGTAGGACGAGAACTTTACACTCAGAAACTAGTTCCTATACAGAATAGACCCTTTACATCAGTTTGGTGGATGATTTACATATTGTCACTTAGGGAGTACACTTTGGTAGGAGACATCTACTGTTCCTGTCGCAATAGAGGGTCCTCGTGCAAGAATTGTAAATTGGACTCCTTCTACTCCCATGGTCTCCAACTTTAAGTCTGTCTATCTCCACTGTCGTGCGTATCTGTCTCAGACACTCCTTCAGTCTACAGAGGTTTGGTGAAGAGAAAAAAGAAAGGGTAGGTCTGTCACAATAGTCCCAGACAGACCGGTGGTGTCCCCACCCTTTAATGCTCAAGACCATCGGTATAGGTTCCCGTAATACATGAAACCAATTCTACAAGATACGAGAATACTATTGAGCAGTCGAGTATTTGTTGACAAGGTACTCTTGTCATGTGATGATATTTAGATTGGATGTGTGACCGAGAACACTACTCGAAGGGACACAGGGTCTGATCTCTCCCTTTGTTTTTATGACGTCAACATACATCGCATATCATACAGGCACTTAAGGAGACCCAACACCACCGGTCCAGGACCTCCACTTAGACTTGGGGTTGAACAAAATGAGGGTTAAGAAGTATTTCTAGACTTTCCCTAGTCGAGTTGTCTTTCTTTTAGTACTACTGAGAGGGTAGGCCCGGGGTGGGGGGCGGGGTCCAAATTAATCTAAAGTTTCAATCGGATTCCGTCACATCTTCAGGTTCTATGAGACTCTCGGTTTACCCTGTCCCGTCCTTACTCGCAAGGACTCCCTTTATGATTGTCCAAGCAGAAGAGTCTAAAATTTAGTACTTAGGTCTTCGAGGTAAAGAGGGGAAACCTTCATTGTTTCGTCTGTCCGTTCTCCGTATTCCGTGGAGTCCCACTGGCTCTCCGGACACGAAGCCTTTCTTTCCTTAACGGCTCAACCTAGTGTTTTCGCCAAGTGCATAGAAGTCATCTCCTTTACGAGTATTCGAAGGTGAGACGTACTCTACAACCCTTCAATACTTATAAAAAGTTTATTTACCATACTTGTTGGTTGGTTCAGACTCGCTATTCTCATAAATTCAACTAATTTAGCTCGACCATGGTCCGACTGACAATAATGACAATGTCTCTGTCTTAGAGTCTAGAGTCGAAGACTATTTCGTCGAAGGAAGACACATTTCTCAGGGTCTGAACTTCAGACCTCTAGACTCAAACTCGGAATCGAAAAAATTAACAACACCAGAACTGATTAGTGGGGGAAACTTGAGACGAAGGAAGAGAGATACTGCTTTTCAGATGGTGAATGTTGGAGTGTTCCAAAAGTACTCCTAATTTGTATATACTCTTGAGACCCGTATGACAACCCGTGTCTTGCCGCGAGTTTACAAAACAAAACAGGTCCCCAACAAAAAGAAATTGTAAACGAATTGAGTATTTAGAAACGAATTGTAATTGAACCGGACCAAAGACGAGGTATTCGTGGTCAAGTAAGGTCAGAATGAATTACAATAAGTTTGACGGTGACTATACCGTTGGAAACTGTAGTCGACACCCACTCCCACACGAAAGGATCTCCTCCCTCGAGTGTTTATGGTTAGTTGTGATCTTTTAGGAATTAGAATTCCCATCACGTCACTTACTTCAGTCATACGGTTAAGACCTCAAATAGACTCTGTTCAGTAAGACTTGAACCCTGACCCACTTTCTTTTTCGAAGATCACGACTGGTTAAACTGTATTCTACTAAACACAGACGGTGGTGAGGTGACTTGTTTTTCCTATGCCAATATTATGAGGAGAAAGGATTTAGTGTTTAGTAAGGATTATACTAAGGATTATACGCACGGGATGGTCTTACAAACGTGTCTTACACACCTTATTTACGAGAATCTTTTTAAGTAGTACAAGAGATCTACATACGGTATGTAATCACTTATAAATGGAGTTTTTTGACAAAAGGAGATCTTAAAGGTATCTTTTCGGTAGGAGTGTTGTCAACCCCAGCCCCCTTCCTCCCGTCTTACTCCTCTTCTTTTGTCGTCCTAGGTATCGTCTTATATCGCTCTTTTTCTGTCCTCTCTGAGTAGTCTTGTTGTCAATGCTTCCACTCTCTAGGTTTCTACTGTCCGTTGACCGTCCGAGGTCCTTGAGTTCTGACTAGAAAAGACGTCCTGGACCAGTCTATTTGACAGTCCTCCTTCAGTATTTCACCTCCTTGTCGATTGTCTACGGAGATTGATCTTTCCTTCTGACTCCCAAAAAGTTCGGACTAGTTTCGACCTTTACGTACCGAGGGTTTCGACCTAATGACTCCGTCGGGGGTTTACTCGACAGATCCGGGTCTTCGAACTCAGCCTTCCATGAATACCAATGTTTGGTCCTCTCTCCTGTCGCTGGTCTAGGAAGGAAAGGGTGAGAAAGGACCACCAGAGAGGAGTTTTGAGGGTTCGGACCGTGAATGAACGATAGTCTCGTTTCTGTACGGCGGTCCTTTCCAAGAGTACGGTGTCCCTATACGTTGTCCCTCTAAAGACGTGACTCTAAATCCTTCTGTACAACGAATGTTGTAGACTTACTTCTCACCGTTATACGAGAACATGCAGGTCCACCGTCGTCCTCCTCTCTCTCTGTTCTCTCTACCTGATGGAGAAAGGAGCATGACTGAGAGACTTCTTATACATGTGAAATCGGTGTGCCACCGTACCGCTCAGATGGGTGTCGGAAAGGATCCGACCCCCACCTCTCTCTACCCTTTACCTTCCTTTCGCTCTAGATCTTAGTCGTCCTCCGCAGTCCGTCTGGTAGGAACCGGACGGTGACTGTGACTGTCCTCACTACCCTCCCTCTCTGTCTCTGTCATCTTTAATGAAGGATCTTTTCCGTTGTTAGTCCGTTAGATTGAAACCCATTTGAGTAGCTCTAAAAGGTGGCTATAACAGGGTGAAAGTCCGATTAAAAAGATACGGGGACTAAAAAAAAGGTTTGACTTAAAAATTTTCATTGCGAACAGTTTTCTAGTCTTCCTTGTTGGATTTGAGTCAGTTCTGTTAGGTGAATTTTGTCCAACGGAACATAGAAGTCTTCACAAATACGTAAAGATAAATCACCCGATCCTGATATAATAGTAAATTATCACTGTTACCAGGGACAGAATGTTACCCTTTTATAGTTTCTGTTTTTCGGGATACTCTAGGTTTTCCTATTAAGAACTCACTATTGTAAAATAAGTGACATTACACGATTTCCTGGTAAAGACCGGGTGCTATTCCACTTTTAGTTAGACCTGTGTGTTTTAGAGTCAACAACTCATGGTCGTGATTATGGATCAAATCCTAGGAGAAGATATATCACGGATTTTATCAAGATTCTGAAAGGTCTTAAGTTTGGTGTTATGAGGACCCCTTTTTTTACGGGCCTTTATAAATTTTTGGTTTTTAACTCTTGCAATACAATGCCTTGTATTAAATCATAAGTTAGTTAACCCAATCATGAGATAATCATGTAAAGACTTTAGAAACTGAAATATCCACTACTGGACAAGTCGTTCTCGCCCTACAGGTAAGTCACACCGTACTGCACGTGAAAGAGCCACGGTCACTGTGGGACGCACGAGTTATGTACAAATGACAAGTTCACTTGACGTGACGTCAGTTAAATTCTAACAGATCGTTTCAGTTTGACTTAAGAAAATTTTTGTCAGAAGATAAGGTTTTGTGTGTGGCCAGGTGTTTCGAGTCACACAAGGTTTCTTTAAGTTAAGATACGTGTCCCTATTTTCGATTTCTACAATTGAGAAAAATAGGTCTGATGAACCGGAGGTTAGACCTTCAGAACCTATCTCATTTTAAGGTCCTGCGATTACATCTAACAAATCGGAAGATTTTTGATCGATGTAAATATCCTCCACGACCGTACCCCCTTGAAAGTAATCTGATTCACTGACGTCTAATTATAGGTTGTTACCGTTTTTGTTTTAAAATTTGGTTTTGTTTAATCAAATGAATTTTTTTTTTGCTTGAAACTTTAAATGTTTTGTACGTAATAGATCCGTCCCTTGTGTTTCAGGTTAAAGATTGATCTATTGATTTATATTAAGGACAAATTGGGATCTTGTAGATAGTAGAATGTCTGTGTCTTACAATGTCTTTCTTATGTCAAGTCGTAGAACCCAAAGGACAGAACGTGACAGTCACACTAGTGTCTTGTCACTTTTTGTCTACTAGTGTCTCTCTCCAGGTATAGATAGGAAAGTTTATTAAGTTTGTCTTTCTTATTTCCTACTTATTACAAATTTTTCCGTTAAATCAATAGTTGATAACACAGACACTGAATTTTGTCTGGACTCTAATTTCAGTCAAAACAATAAAAATGTTGACGTCCTTGAAAAGAAAGTCTTTTGAAAAAAAGTCTAAGGGTAGATTCTTTTTTCCCTTTCCCGATTCTATAATTTTGATGAAACACAAACAGAAATCAACGTTTTTTCTTGTCGCTCTCATGATCGTTCCTTACGGAAAAAAAAAAAAAAAATCTTATATAAACGTCAAATTTCTGATACTTTCCCCTAAAAAGAGAGAGAGGTGAGGATTTGTATAGTGGTCAATCTTTTCCGGTCTTTATAATGTGTCGCGGGGATGAGTGTAAAAAAAAAAAAATTCGTGTTCGAGAAATCTTTGTTTCCCAACGTAACCGGGAGTAGAGTATTACGACAAGTGCAAACTCAACCGGGACGAATCTGAAATGAGAGACTACCGTCTATTTCCCCCTTCGTAGAGACGACGAGACGAAAGAAAGAAACCCGTTCAAACGGTGATCCTACTCTTTTTCTGGGTTCTATGGACTGAAAGACTTTATGGTATTTTAATATTTGAGGTCAGTATTAATTAGACAAAATTCCAGAAAGTTTTACCTTAATACTTATGTAGAAATATTTCTGGATTTGAAAATCGACATCGAATCTCAACTCTAAACTTATTTACGTAATCTTTTCAACTCCTTGGAAGTCTTAATTCTTCAGTGCTTTCAGTGTCTCGACAAAGTGTTGAACTAAATTACTAGAGACGAAAAAGAAAATGAAAAATTCATCTTATGAATTCAGATGAACAAATATGATTGTACTCTATTGTGACGGGAAACGATGATGTCACCGTTACCAATCGAATAAAAAAGTAGAATCAAATTTTTTTATTTGAGTCGATAAAATTTCGTGAAATGTTTGACAAGAATGTTTATTAAAATGATATAAGGTGTCCGTTAGTATGACTAGATTGTTCGTTAATCTAAACAGAAACCACGGGGTCAGTTAATCCTATGACGGGTTAAGGTCGTCCGTGTTAATAAATTAGTAACCTTCCCTTGAATTTTTTGTTTTTTGTCCCCGCGAAAGCACTTCAGTTTACTTTCTACGAGTTTATGTATTGAGTGAAAAGTTTCATGCATTCTTTTTTTGTCCTTAGACGAAACGAACCCTTCTCAAGTCCGACCAAAAGTCACTGTGTCAAAGATCGTCACCACATCAGACAGCGACTCACGTGTGTCGACGGGACCTGTCTGAAGACTACCCCAAGAAAAAGACAAGATGTATTGTTATGATTGACCGATTGTTACGTATGACGGTTTACGTAACAATAATAAAAAATTTATTAACCAACTTGTCCCTTAGTGATTAATCTTAGGTTGGGAGACTTTATTGTCAAATTACTTTAAGTGAGAACGTGGTATTCTTTTATGTTGTAGAACCGTCTTTTGTAAATTCCCAGTCGAGTCACCTTGACTATACTACCGGAAGAAAAACCTCTGACACATATCGACTGGTCTTCACATCTTTTGTGCCTTCTGATTTGTGTAACCCCTAACAACAACAACAACAACCAAAACAACAACACCACAATGATAAAGGTGAGTGGTCGAGCTTCCCCAGCACCTTGAGGGGGTTGTTTCTATCAAAAAGACCCCAGGTTTCCGACACTTGGTAGGTAATGTTTCAGTGACAGTGAATCCAAGGTACCAGCTTAAACGTGGACTTTTTTTCAGCAAATGAACCAGGAATGAAGTAAAGGTAATTGGGGTTTACTCTTATTCCACTGATTTCTATTTGGGTGACTAAACACGTAACATGTTGTATGTGTTGGGTTTGTTTTAGGTCAATAATCAATTACATTAGAGATCTGTATACGACACTTTGGAAGTCTTTGGTGGACACCAAAATTTTTTCCCATCAGAAAATATCTATTCTCAGACCCAAAACTTATTCTAGGTAAAATTGTGTAATTTGACAAGTATTGGACAGTGTAATATCGTGAATCGAAAAATTCTCGAGTGGATTTCTCCCTTGTCCTTGAAAATCTTATAAAAGATTTTTAATAGATATACAGACCGAAAATTTAATAGTGGAGGATTTTACTTTTGTAAATAGAAAGTCGTTATACTAAATTGTGTCAAATTGTGAATAGTTCAATCGTGTGTTAATGGTCGTTATAGTTTATGACTTCCAGTGTCTCAATAGATGAAAACCAACTAGACTAAAAGGATTTATTCAGGTCATTTTATTTCGATTCAGATCTTTAAGTTGATTTAAAAACTTCTTATCCTTTTCTTTAGAGATACTGTACAAAGAAAGATAAACCATTATAGAGAAGTGACCCTGAGACTGAGGGACGGGTATTCAATGTGATACGATAGGAATAGCATATTTTATAAAGTGGTCTTAGCATTGGAATTTTGTATGAGGAAAGTTGAGTATTGACTTGATAGTCTCTTATCGAATTTTGTTTTGTTGGTGGTTTTTTGGGAGAGTATGTCTTTCCGGTCAAAGTCGTGCCGGACTTTTGGTGGACCGGTGTGTGAGTCGACCGGTGTACGAGTTCGTCCAGTCAACATTTTCACTTCTTTGTTCGTGACCAAAAATTCCTTGTACGGAGAGGAAAGCGGAGTAACTAATCCTATCCTTTGTTTTGTCGACTTAAAATTGAAGGAATCATAGTTGTTTTAAAAAGTGAAAAGGGTAACGAGTTGGTAGTTGTGAATTACGTTCCTTTATATATATATACTGTTAAAAAATACACCGAACGGAATATAGGTCATCAAGAAGATAAACTTTCTATTTAGACGGTTACTGTGAAAGTTTTGTGGAACTTAGTTGAGGTTCTGACCGTGACGAGTAATCTTTGTCCGATGTGTAATACTGCCAATGTTTTAAATCGCGGGGGGGGGGTGTTGAAAACCTCGAAAATACTGTGTCAACGGAAGTGGTCAATGACCTTCGGTATTTTAGAGGTGTACCCCCCTTTTCTTTTAGATCAAGAAAGGAACATTTTAAACCAGACAAACTTTAATAGTTAGGGAACTATAAATGGTGTCTAAGTGGTTATGTTATTTTGTAGAGAAAGTTTACGGAAGTACTCCCGAGCAATAATTACAAATTAATTTTTGTGTTAGAGGACTGTGGTTCTCTTTCCCAAGATTGTAGTTGTATGTTTTCTGTCCCGTTTAGAAAAAGACATGCCTCGGGAAAAAAGAAGATCAGAGTGGGGATTATTTCATCAATTCCATCGAAGTCCTAGACCATTAAGATAAATGAAATACTATTGACTCAAGTTAGTATACCGAGTGTTTATTTTTGTTAAGCACACATTATAGGTATCACACGACCAAAGTAAATTAGTCTTCATGTCTTTTACTTCGGAGTATGTTATCGACCTCCAACGACAACGAAGTTTCTTAAGACGTCTTCTAGAGTTTAGGCGGACGACTCTCCGAAGTGACGACGGAGAAGAAGGGAGATTGTGGGAGGGGTGGGGAAGTAATGTAGTGTGTGTTGGGTAAGGAAATGGGATAAGAACCCTTTTTATGTCCTTCTTCTGATCCCTCTGTCATTACTAATTGGCATAAGTGTTTTGGGTGTAAAGGGTCGACGGTAGTGTTTTGTCGAGGAGTTTCGAGTGCGGTGACGTTTAAGTCTCTTTACAGTTGTGTCCGGTTGTAGTCGTGTGAGATTTACGATTCGTTCTTTATGACACTATGACAAACGTGACTCTTCAAAGTAAATGTGAAATCAAAGAAAGACTTTATATTCTGGTAAGAATGAGTCCTTACAAGAGGTAGAAGATTCCAAATAAGAGTCTGGAGTCCCAGATTATAAGTACAAGAAAGACTGAATGAGAAACTTATTTAAGAGACCAGGGTTCTGTGTATGTGTGTGTGTGTGTGTCCAAAGAGATGAGAAAATCAGCTTATGAAACATTCGACTGAGTTTATAAAACATCTTTCCTTGTGTTATATTTATTTTCTTGAAAAATAATAGAAATAAAGAAATTATTAACAAAAACTCTTTACAACTTTAATCTGGAGACAGAATTAAGTTGTGTTTAAAGGGGACCGTTTTGTTGAAAATATAGGTGTCACTAATAAGACACACACACACACACACACACACACACGTACAGAAACATATTGTTAAGAAGATGACACAACAGTTGTCCAATATATACGACCCGTCATTTTCGGAATTATTGGATTCCTTTTCTATTCCGACAGTGGTCTTACCACTTCTAATGAAATTTACTTTGACTGTACCAAGGTCATGGTGAAGGACTTCTTTGGACTAGTGTAAACCAACGTTTCCACTGAGGTCCTTCTCCGATAGACCGTCCGTCGTGGGTGCTCGGGAAACCGATACGGTGTTGGAATGTCGTTCCCAATGTTTTGTGTCTTACAGACATCCCGTCCTGTCCATCGTATTTGTACAGTCCAATGGTCCTGTTATCAATCATCCGTCCGTCACTGTGATACCTCATTTGGTGAGGAAAATAAAGCAAAATATAATATCAACTACTTGTTACAACATAATCAAAGTCCACATGTCGTTTCACTAAGTCAATATGTATATACGCACATAGATAAGAAAAAGTTTAAGAGAAGGGTAAATCCAACAATATCTTATAACTCGACTCAAGAGACACGATATCTCATCCGGGAACAACCAATAGAAAAAATTTATATCGTCACAATTTGGTGAGGAAAATTTCCTTCGTCTGTGAGGAGAGTCGATCATAAATAGTAAACACTTACATAACAGTCCGAAAAGGTAAAGAGTTTTTATCGATCTTTAAGTCTAAAAATACACTTTGAGGTTCTAAAGACTTACAACCCTTGAGTAAGTTTACACTTTCTGTGAACATGTCCGATCTGTTTTAATTGACGTCCGGTCTAGTAAAGACGCCCGAGGTCGGACGCTAGAGACTAATCTTTCCAAATCAATGGTGTGTCGAGTGTTTCCTGACAAAACAAGGTATTCGTGAATACTCTCTTTTATAATTATGTTTTTACCAAAAGGGAATCAAAGTCAAGGAAAAAATTCGTACATAAGGCTACCTTCAAGACCACTCCTGGTATTTGGAGGCTCGACTTAATAGTCAGAAGATTTAAAAATAGAAGACTAAATTATTAACCGAAACATATTGACGAATAGAGGTTTCCGTTTTCGAAAAATTCCTATTTCCGTTTTTGGTTTGTATTTCTAACTATCGTATTTATGTGTTTAAATATGGTAGTTTACTGAAGTTGTCGAAAGTTCTTTAGATTTTGTTGAATTATAATTGTACATTGTCGTTGTCAATCATGACTCAAGTTTTACCCAGTATTTCGTCACCTCTGTTGAACGTTTTACTTGTTACGTAAGCAGAGGCCTTGACGATTGCTTGTATGTCACATCACCACTAAGTTCTTTAAAACGTCTCCTCTACTCTCGGAACTTCTACTCCTCGCATCACCGACCGGTAGCCTTCAATTGTTACTGGTTAACTTTCGTTAGTAGTTTCGACTAGGAGAATGTTAATATGTTCTTCATCGGCTTCTTGAATTGCAACTGGAAAGATACCAGTAAGTCATAAACTTCGTTTAATCCTTTCACTTTTCCGAGATAGTCACCCATGGAGTACTCGGCTGGTCTTTAGTTTTTTTAACCGTAAAAACTGCACAGTAGAGGAAGATAAGATACGTTGTTGTTACTTGGTAAAGAGCTAACTTAACATTACACACTACTTTTCACCTAAAATATACTGTCCACCACTACTGGTCAAGTCACCAACCTGGCTCTTCTTCGAGGTTTCGCGAAGGGTTTCGGTTTCAACGTGGTTTTTTTCCAGTACCAATGACTACCAGAGGACGGTCAGACTAGGTGATGTCGAAAGACTTGGGACTGTTTTGGTAACGTAGACTTTTCATACGAGTCGTCAACTGCTCTGCCTGACTTTTGACGTCACGGACGTCGGTCGTGACCAGTTATCTCTCCCGGGTTAAGGAAAGGTGTTGTTACGGACTTACGTGCAGTGTGTCGGTTGTGAAATCTTCAACCTGTTTAACCCGATGTTTCAAAACGGAGCAGGTGATATAAGTGGACTGGAGAAGGGTTAGTTGTTGGTGAAGAAGTTTGTTGAACCGTTGAAAAAAGTCCCTTCTGCGGAGATATTGGTCGTCCTCCGTCTTTTATGAAAGGTTCTCAAGTGACTTAGGGCTTCGTACCTAAAAATAAGATATCCTTATTCGTTTAAATAAAGAGTAACCGTTTTTACACAACTGACATTACCAAGGACAAAACTAATTATTTCTACACGAATTTGGATCAATATTACTAAATTTTAAGTGTCAGGTGTTCGTGTTAATACAAATATGGTCGGATTATTGAATTTAAAGTAAAATAAATTTTGTCTCAGTAATTATCCCTATTCTAATCCGATTCAAGCTCCCCCTTTTTGAATTCTTTATATTATGTCCAGTAAATAAAACTATCCTACGATATCGTAATAAAGGATTTTTCGTTTACAGTAACTTTTAAACGTTTTCGGAGATTCAATTTATTTTTTACGTAAAAATAAAATAGAAATTATTGTCCTATTCTTGTCAAAATCGTTCTTGTCAAAATTTGTGTTCAGAATCCCGAAGTTCAAAGACTTATACTGGTTCAGAGGGGTATCGAGACCTTGAGAGTCAAGTTTGGGGATAAATCTTAAATCTGTACTGGAACCACTCGATATCAGGTACCCCCAGCGTTTTTCAGTCTGTGTTGACACACTGATTCGTGTGTGATGATTATTTATTACAATAGAACTCGAGTGAAACGTGGAGAGTAGGATACGGACGAGACCAGGAGAGGAATTATGGACGGTGAACTTGCCAAGATGGCACGCCACGGAAGGAAAAGTAAACGACCCGAGTTCCGTCGAGGCTTCACGTTGGTTTGACAAGTCTCAGTTGTCACGTTGGACCACCAGTCAAATCCTTTAATGGACTGGTTTGGGGAGAACGTCCGGTAAACAAGAGAAAGGGTGTTTAATGGGTATTTCGAATATCAAGTCGTAGGGGGGTTGGGCCGGGGTAAAGGAAAAAGGAGAAAAGTTATGGGAAGTTTGAGGATGAGTTCGAGAAGTCCTTTTACAGAGGTAAAAAGAGAGGGATTAGGATGTTAGGAAAAGTAACTGTACTTAGTCTCTTTGTTGTCGCGTCTTGGTACTCCTGACGAGAGGGGTCATTCGTCGTAGGGTCGAGAAGACTGTCGGTCCTACTCAGTCGATTTGGATCCAGACACCTGTATGTCGACGTTGTCGAGTCGACATCACCATTACTTGGGCTTGGGTGGGGTCGACAGTCGTCAAGATAAAATTCGTAGAGTCTGGAGTGTCTTACTGACCTCACGGGGTGTCATAGTGTCTATTCGATCAGACACCAAACACTCCGTAGAAATAGAGTAGGTGCCACGTTCCCCAGTAAAATAATAATACTGGTGATATTTTGATTCTCAGTATTGTCGTTATTAACACCAATTCTGAGAAGTTTCATAAAAGCATAAACCATAGAGTAGAGTTGGATTAAAAGTGGTGTATTACGGGATTGTTTGTCGAGTCGGTGGAAACTCCTCACACCCACGATGGATAATAAGAGTTTATGGCAGGAGGTGGGTTACCTCTCCTTTTTCTTTGCGGGAGGGACATAGAAGATGTCAATTCACCGGTCTTTCCTGAATTATCGACGAGTCTCAGTAACCGGAACTATACTGAGGGCATGAGACCCGTCCAGACCCCGGTGGTCCGTCTTGAGGTGACCCTGGGTTTCGTTTACTTCTAATAAGGAGTCTATGGTTATCCAACGACCAGGACCTCGTGGAGTCATTTTATCGGTCCTAAAAAGGATGTGTCCCTGGGTTTTTATTAGGGTCCTTTAAGAGAATGTGGGAGGTTCCTACGAGGTTCCGGGTGGTCGTTATAGTCTTTCTCACGTCCATGTTCTGCCTTTGACGACGGTAGAAACGGTTCGACGTGTCGGACTACGTATCTTTGGTGTCCGAGGTGACCCTGGAAGTCAATGACGACTTGTTAAGTTGACGTGAGACATGTGACAAAGTATTCCCGTGGGTCACGTTTTTGTCTCGTACGTATCTGACACGGGGCTTTTACCGGCACATGTGGAAGAACGAGATGTGAACGATATTAGTTCGGTAATGGTTAATCTACTATACTAATTATAGATCTGAATTGTAAGTATTCTAAGTTCCTTTGTGGAAGGGCGATTTCCAAAAGGTCAGAGGGAGTCCCTGTGGATGTACACGCAATCAGTGAGTCAACACAGGCTGAGAAACTCTGGGGTACCTCATCTCGAGAGGTCCGAGGAGACAGGTACCTCAAGAGGTCCGTTCTTATGACCTGACCCAACGGTACGGGAAGAGGTCCTCTAGAAGGGTTGCGTCCCTAACTTGGGCCCAGAGGACGTAACGTCCGTCTAAGAAATGGTCGACTCGGTGGTCCCTTCGGGGGTCCCTGTGGACTAGTGAAACGACAAACCGAGGGGGCGGGTTGATGACAGACATTACGAAGGTAGTATCGTGGAACTGAGGAATGAGGTGAAGGACAATGTGCCGATGAAGAGAGGTAACCTGAAGTCCCCGGAGATTCCGACTCTGGTGAAGAGACACACCCAGGACTGACGAGTCGTGTCATCGGTTCGGAATCACTCACGAGACTCGAGAAGTCAGATTACCACTTAATTACTTCCAAAAGGACTCCCCGTCTGCCACCACGACATTCTTGGACACGTCGTCGACAGGGAGATGTCGACGGACTAGTGAGAGGAGTGAGGTGGTTTTCGATGGAAGGTCTCTGTACCTTAATATCATACAGACGAGTGGTCACCCACGGGGTCCCGAACTCGGATTAAACACTTTTAAAGACTACGGTGGTCCCCTGGGTGAGTCACTAGTCTTCACGGATCACGAACAGTGGTGAAGACTACAAGGGTATAGTGAATCTTTCATATTCGTATTATCTACTAAAGGAAAACTTTCTTTCTTCTTTGATCGTGAAAACTCGCGGTTGTGACGGGGTGACACGATCGGTAAAATGTGAGTGGTATTGACAATACGATATTTTAATAGGGATGAAATTTCTGTTTCTTTGAACAGTCACACTTTGGTTGAGTCCTGACTTTGTCCAAAGAGACTGGGGTTCAGAGAGAAAGGTGACGTTACTACAGCACACGGACGTTCCGAGGGACAGGAGGTCCGGTGACCGGTGGTCGAGACCAAGTGTTCAACGGAAGTTTTCAGTTTTATGTAAAAATAAACACTCGCTAATTAGAGAGAGGAAAGGTTAGAGTATACCGGACAAGAGTCACGTAATTCTTTACTGGGTATCTGAGAAGAATTTGGATGATTGTTTTGATCGTCAATCTTTTCGAGCTTTTACTAAATTGTTACTTTGACCGTGATATCAGTCGATAAAATTGAAGATCCAAGTATCGGAGTCCGTGAGCATGAGACGTCGGTCTGTTAAAACAGGTTACAGATGTATTGACACATAAAAGTCGAGGTACCACGATCCCGTTCCTACAACAGGGACCGTACGACAAGTGATTTTGAGAACTCTCCTTACATGTGTATTTTCGAGTTCAATGGATTCAAAAAGGACCCTACTTCGGATAAGAAACTCGCTCGAAGTGCCTTATGATTAAGGTGGTCTAGAAGTGTTCATATTAGGGGTCTCTCCATATATTATACGACCCAAGTTGTTAGAATGTGTGTAAATAAATAACGTTTTGAGGAGTCTTGAAATTATATAGTTACAAAGGGTTTACAAGAACCGATACCTTAGAAATTAATTTCCTCTTTCACCTATATTTTAGATGTTTTCACGGGTCATTCGTTGTGGACAATAATAATTGTCGTTTGGAAGAAGACAGTCACTAGGAGAGTTCTCTGGTCACACACTAGTCTGTTCACAAGAAGTCTTGTGTGAAACCTTTTGTGACTTATGTCAGGAAATGCCCTACCCAACCGACAAAGTAGGGGACCAATGGTAGAACATGTGACCTGGATGTCGTAGAAAATCCGAAAAGATCTTTCCTTGTTGTTAAAGATT
Source organism: Capra ibex (assembly GCA_006410555.1). Classification (NCBI taxonomy): domain Eukaryota; kingdom Metazoa; phylum Chordata; class Mammalia; order Artiodactyla; family Bovidae; genus Capra; species Capra ibex. Next base: position 533,476 of record SJYO01043764.1, on the reverse strand, counting down.
TCTGCATTAGTGATGCTTTGAGACCTGGGGAAACGTTTAAGTCTCTAAGTCCCTGCCCCCTTTTTTTTTTTTCTTGAATACTTATCCTCCATGAAGAGAGTCAAATCTCCTCCTTAAGAAAGAAACCTCTTTAAGAAAATTACCCTCCACGGGTTTAGTCCTTAAATGGGACTCCTGGGTTCCTTGTTTATTTATTTAGTTCTTCTAGTCTCACGATTTCTAAAGGTTCAAACTCTATCATGTGTGTTGGTCTAAACTAACTCAGTGCCATTTTAATAACAATAACAGAATCCTTCATCATCCACCCCTTACTTTCTCAAACTCGTTTATATGGTTTTGGGTTCCTGACTCCGGTAGTTAGTTCTAACGGGATATTCGGGAATGGACAAAAAGGGGTAAATTAAAGGGAGACAAGGGAAGTATGTAACCACAAGGTAGACTTCACAAGACGTAAGTATGGTGTGTTAAAGAGTAAAGACACAAACATGACAATGTAAAGAGGTTTTACAGATAAGGGGTTGTAGAGGTGTGAAGACCAGTTAGAGGTTTGAGGGAAGTAGGAAGTTTCGGGGTAGATTCACTGTGAAGTAGGTTCTTCGAAAGAAAGTAGTAAGTACCATGTATACTTAACAAGTTTTATGAATTAGATGTAAAATAGAAGTAGCATCAGGAATAAAAAGAATTAAACTGTTTATAAACTCTTGGAAAATACGTGATCCGAGATATTTAAACACATAAATGTGTGAAAAATTTTTAGATGAGTAATATGATAATTCGAAAACTTGTGAAAAATACAGACTAAGTTTCATAAGACTAAGTGTCATTGGTTATGATTCCGGAACGGGGATCTTCCGTGAGTTTATACCAAACTTCCCTTTTTCCTCCCGTGTCGTAAAAAAATTCAATATACACCCGACCTCTATCGATATTATCTTCCATACTAAGTGATATCCTACCACGTCACTAGTCTCTTCGGAAGTATTTTCTCTACTGTAAACTCTCCTCAGACTTTTATTCCCATCCTTAATCTTTAACTTTACCCCCGTCTTTATAAAATCAACTAACCTTATATCCCAAGTCCTCCTTTCGTCTTTTTCAATTCCAACCTTTTTTTAAACCTCAGTCTGATCTTTTCAGAATTTAGGATCCGTTTTATTAGGGCCAACGAAAACATTGAATTTTTTCACTGATTTTTTAAGATCTCTAACGAGACTATATATTTACCCCCATCCTCTGTGACCTTGCTATCTAATCCGTCTTAATTTTTAATTTCTTTATTTGGTCGAAGATAAAGGTCAAAGGAAAAAAAAGAGGTGGTAAACAAAAGGTTAAAAACAGAAAGATCAAAATTCACCTACCGGACTTGTTATTGAACTTCTTGACTGCAATGTATTCGTGTATAGTCAAACCATTCTGTCAAAATTTTTATATATCGTTACAGTTAGGCAGTACAAAATCCTATAAACATTTAACACTAACACGATATTTAAAATTCCTCCTTCTTAATTCTTTGAAGAGACTGCGAGGAAACCAGAAACGATAGGGTATAGAGACCGGTTTCACAAGATCTTCAATTCTTGGTACTGCAGAAGAAGGAGTGGAGGAAAGGTCCCAATGACAAAAGTCGGGGAGGTAGACAATCTGGGAGGATCCGAAGGAGAAGATAGTCGGCCGGCAGAACTTGGAAGTCCAAGTCGGATAAAAATGTAAGTTTTCCATCTCAGGGGACTTGTTCTCCCTGGTGACAGCGTGACAGACGGACGAAGTGACCTTCGTGCCTGTTCCTGTGTCGACAGGAGACCCTACGGACCCTGTACACTCGATACCTTGACGAGAACGGTCTTCTCCCTTCTTGTTTGTGTTTAGATCTCTGACACGTTAATGAGGACGAGAACGGGTAAACAGAATGTAAGAAATTCTGACTCCCTAGGAGACGAGTTATGAGACATTACCTGATGTACCCTTTTCTTAGACTCTTCTCACTTATATACATATACATATTGACTAAGTGGAACGATATGAGGACTATGATTATGTTGTAACATTTAGTTGATATGAGGTTTTTTTGATATAATTTTTTTTTTTGTGACTGGTCAGTTAATAGTCCGGTATTTATGTCAAAGAAAACGGTAGAAAGTCCTAGTCTGGATATGTGTCTCATCGGACTCACCTCAGTAAATTACTTTCCATTAGTGACTGGTCTTTATCTTGATGGACTTTAGGTGATTAATATCTAAGTAAACTCAATTTTTTGTTTGAGTTAGAATCTTTCCCATTCATTCCCCTTTCGAAAAATAGTCCGTGACATAATCCTTTTGGTAAACTAATTGATTAGGTGTGTTTCCTTCGCCCTCCGACTATACGCCTCTTCCCTCTCCCGTTTCCTATCTTTTAGACACTCTAGTGAGACCTTGTACCACATATAAAGGTTCCTCTTTAAGTCCCTCCAACCTCTCTTAATTTGTTGTCTTACTCCCGTGATTCTTGACTTTCCGCTGGTTCGATTTTTCATCCTTTTCGTCCTCTCTCAGTGTCGAGACCAGACCACTCGTTGGAGATCTTCGACTGGAATGGAGCTCGATAACGGGTCCAGGAGTAAATGAGGGTTTCCAAGTTGGGTCGAGAGTGAAAGACACCCTCGTAGGATCTACTCCACCTTGCATGACTTTAGACCCGTCCCCCTCCCCCGTCCTTTACCCCCCTTCACATCGGTTTATTCCGACCCTCACCTTCTACGCCTTGATTGCGGTTCTTTCTCTTCCAAAGTTTTGACCTCGGTTTCTCGGCCTTGGGTTTTACCCTAGGTCAAGTAATCTTAATATCCGTAAACCCCTGAAAGTACAAAGGGTACGATTCAAAGTAAATTTGACGAACACGACCTTTAAGACTCATACGGACCCAGTTTCTTTATGCACTAGTCGCCGGTGGCAAGTCTTGAGTGGTTCGAGGTTATTTTGACGAAGTAAACTCGAGTCTTTTGCCTTTGACGTTATTCCGTCTTTAAGCATCTCTGTGTTTATTACCTTCAATCAAAGGGATATTTGTAAAGGTTTTGTCTATTAATGTGATAAATTAAAGTTTTCAGGAAGTATGGTTCCCATTATGCGGACAAACCGTACTTTTATAAGTTGTCATTACCACGACGGAGGTATGGTGGAGACGAGTAGGGGAGAGTGTCCCTGCAGGTCAGGACCACACTCGAAAGGGACCGGTTCGTGTGCCAGGTGGAAGAGGGTGTGTCGGTCCCTGTGCCGGGACGATTCCATGTGTTCGAGGTAGACGAGTAGAGGTCCGAGGAGGGGAGTTAAGTTGTCGAAGAAGTAGAGGATATTCATATTGAGAGTTATACATGGAGATACAGAGACAGTACACTGTCTATGTTTGTATAGAGTTTAGGGGAAGATGTCACATGTTAGTTGGGGTGGAATTGTGACGGCTCGAGTGGGGGTGTGGAGAAGGTGACTATACAGCCACCGTCTGAGAGACTTCCCACTGGTAAAAGGGGACTGTAGGCTGGGACGGTTTAACCCGAGTCAGACAGATTAAAGGATAACAAGGTTTCTCCAAATGTTCAATGACGTCGAAAGAATAATAACAGAGTCTTCTTTGTGTGAGGGTAAGGTCAGTCAGAGGTACAGAGGGAGTTGTGTCGGAGAGGTACGACAAATTTAATTCTGGTCAATTGTTTCCGGGGGACGAGAAAAAGGGTTGGATGATAAAAGATGACAAAAAGACATATCGATGGACTTCTCGATGGGATAGATTACAACAAATAACGACAATGTCTTTGACCTATTACCAGGGTCTTTAACTTTTAATGTCTCCATGAAAGTTTGAACGATTTTAGGAACGGAGAAGAAGACGTAGTCAGAAACACTGTACTGAGTCCCAAGGGAAAGGAATCATTGGGCGAGAAGACGAAATGTACGACACAAGAGGGTGAATCTCTGCCGGTCAGGACCGTAGTAAGAAGACGTTTGTTAATATTCGGGACAAGATCTCAGTGGTAAACAAAGTTTTCTACGACGAGTCATCCATTGGAGACTAGAGTGAGAGGGGTCAGGAGATTGTGGTACGTCCTGATCGTCGTGGTAAACACGTTCATGGGTTGGCGTAGTTTGCGAAGATGCACGAAGAAGGAGAATAGACTCGGGGGTTGTAGGGCTCTCCTTGATAACCAGAAGAGTAAAATAGTCACTCCTTTGGTTCAACGTCGTTCCTAATCCACTGAATACGTCAGTTCGTCTATAAATTTACGAGCTTAGTTCTGAGTTTAACCCTCGAAATGTAGGCTGGTGTTGAGGAAGGGGTTTGTACAAAGACTCTCATTTGGAACGACAATTGGTTCGGGTATGGAGACCAATTCAGAATGTCCCCTACGACGTCCGGGGCACCATTTATGCACGGAACCGGGGAATCGGGTGCGATGACAAAAATGAGATAAAGGGTGAGACTCGTAGTCCGGAACTGTGTGTTCAGAGTGGGGAGAGGATTGGAGGAGTCCCTAGTAACAACACAAACAAATCAGTGGTTCAGCACTGGTTGAGAAACACTGGGTTACCTGACGCCGTGCGGTCTGGCGGGATAGGGAGGGGTGCAGGACCTCAAATGAAGACGACGTGATCAGTTCAAAAAAGAAGACGGGACTTGTCAGAACGGAGAAAAGGTGACTATAGGGGAGACAGCCCTCTTTCCTTCATCAGAAGGAAAGAGTGGGTCACTGAATAAGTGAGTGTGAGAAACCGAGTCTTTGGTGTCTTAGTTGGTGTTTAAGGTATCGTCACACGTAATAAATGTCGAAACCTAGGTACAAGAGGTAGAAAGGTACGGGGAAGAGTCGAACTTCGATAGGTGAGACCTCACATTCGAGGACCGGGTCTTCCGACATAAATCGGTCGACACCCATGGTGGGTCGTGTTTCGAAACGTAAGTTTCCGTGTATTTGTAGCTTCTAATACTAGAAAATAAATTTTATTTATTTATTTATTTAGTGAGGACGGGAACTAGACTTTATTACTGTCTTTGGTCGACGGTTTTGGTGATTCCCGTAATAGATGGAGTTAAGTCTCAAAGACTTATCCTTAATCGATGTTTCTCGACATTTCACTTTCTGTTCCCGTTTAAACAAATGTAAATAAGGGTTTCCATATTCTGGTTTTTGACTCTTTAGACAATAATCGAGGGGTAGTTGTTGTCAGGTCGCGCGATGGCGTATCGCTCCAGTGGGACCCATTCTCCTAGAATCAAGGGTCGTAAGAATACTGTTCCCCTTCCACTAGTCGATAAGACTAACGTGTGTACGAGACCTTTTCGTTGTCGACCGACGTGTAATGAATGACCAAATAGGAACTACCACCCCGAACTGTGTGTGTCCATGTCAAAGGGTAGAAGGAGATCCGTCCGCAGATAGTTTCGAACATGGCTCGAGAGGAGGACCTTGTCGTCTTTCCGTATCGGAACCCCTTCTGTTTTTGTTTTCCCACCCCCCTCCTTAGTCATTTAATTTGAGTTTCATGGTTGATTTTTGAGTAGATAACAAAGTGAAACCACTCAAGAATGATTTTAGATTCTTGGACTTCACCCTGTGTCCCTTCTTTATGCGGGACTCTGGGAGTACACGGTCCGTGAGATAATCTATGAGTATTTAAAATGGAACTAAAGATTTTACTGAATCCCTTCGTTCAAGTCCAGTGTAGATACCTTTAAAAGTAATATATCCAAACCAGTTGAAATTACTCCTAACCTGTGTTGAATCACTGACCTGTTGTTGTTGTTCTCCAAGTGGTGACCGGACTCGGTGTCGGCGAGAACTTTGTTCGTAGTAGACCGGAGGTTAAAGGTATTTCGAGGTCCGAACTGTGCACAAAGTTGGACTTACACACGACTTCTGTGATACGATTGACTTTCCTCGGTTCGTGTTTTATGATATATAAAATACCTTACGGGTCATATCCGTTTAGATATCTCTGTTTTTATCTAAGCACCAGATGACAGGTTCCGACCCCCTCACCTTCCTTATCTATGACACAAAGGAGACCCTTACTACTTTTAGACGATTTTGACTAGCACGACCACTGACGTATTGAGACAATTGTATAACCTTTGGTGACTTGGCATGTAAAATTTACCCACTTGACTCTTAATATAGAGTTGTTTTCAACAGTTTTTTTCTTTTTTCTTCGAGTTGTTATCCGATCACAACAGAAATATACAGTACAGACTACCACTACGAGACAAAGAAGTTCCTATAAGAGGACGGAGTGTCGACTCATGTACTAGACGTTTGTACCTGTACTCGACGTCCTACAGGTACCTGTACGACTCGAAACAGGGTAAATCATTCTAAATGACTCGTTGACAATGTTTACTGTGTTAGATACCTAATACTCCTTATCACTCTCCTTGATCTGATGCAAGGTCGACAGGTCTGTGAATGTACCATCTTCTTTGTCTGAAACTTTGTTAATTGATGAACGATGTTTCGACTCCCTCTATTTACCTTTATTTTTCATGACACCCTCGGGTCTGTTCGTTCCTTCGACTGAACTCTCTTAGTCGTTTATGCAGTTTCTCCTGTTGTCCACAACTTCCCCGTTCGAGACTGCGTACGACGGTGTGACCGTCGATTCGTTTCCAGGTGGTACTCAATCAGATTCGGATTCAAGTTGACAAACTGGAGAGATGTTAGGAAAATCGAAACGATTCAGAGAGTCGACAGTGGAGATGAGGGTCAGGACGATCACTGGAGTTTCCTTTAGTAGTCTTTATTCCGGGTGGAGACCGTGAGGTTATGAAACCGGTGGAGTATGCTTCTCAATTGAGTTACCTTTTTCTGAGACTACGACCCTCCCTAACCCCTGTCCTCCTCTTCCCCTGCTGTCTCCTACTCTACCGGCCTACCGTAGTGACTGAGCTACGTGTACTCAAACCCACTTGAAGTCCTCAACCACTACCTGTCCCTCCGGACCGTACGACGCTAAATGCCCCAGCGTTTCTCAGCCGGTGCTGACTCGCTGACTTGACTTAACTTGACCGTGAGACTCCCGGTCTTTCTACATTCACCCCTTCCTCCTATTCTTGGTGGTGTAAGTCTTCGAAGAGTGTGTAGTTTCGTCGAGTAGCTGACCGGATCTTCGTTTCGAGAGGCCTCAGGACTCGTCGTACATTGCCGTCACCGTCACCTGTCACTTATTGCCCATGAGAAATAGAAGAGGAGGTTGAGGAGTAGATGATATGTCTCGTAGGTTCGTTTGAGTCGTCCTCTTTCTAGTTGGTACTCCGTCGTGTGGTCCTCACCGGTGGTGCAGTCCGACTGTTGTCCTGTGTTCCCTTTCGTGGTTCGGGCGTCCTTGCCGATACCTCGGTGTTCTTGCTCTGACGGGCGCACCGTCCTGGGCCTCAACAAAGGACCCGAAACGAAGGCCCGTCCTACCCGATTTCTTAAGTCGTCCACCGGTCCGTTCTTGTTATTTTAAATTGACTTTTTGGTCTTTCCTATTATGTAGTAAAAAAGTGTGGGAGAGAGGAAACGTTTATTATAGTTTACTAATGGTTCGGGGTCCCTTAGATAATTTTCAAGTCACAAAAGTAAATTGCACTCTTGTAATTAATTTAAACAGTTCCTCTCATAATCTCCAGTCACCCAATTTTTTACGTTTCTAGTGTTTTTCCAGAGCCGTGCAGAAGAGTTTAGAGGACGGAGTGGTTCAATTTAGAACCACGTTTAGAAGGTATTTCTAGGACTCTCCGTATGACTTGTAGGACAAAAACCTCTTCTGGGACAGACACATGTCATTTACGTCGTCCGGGTAGTTTTTCCGGATCCCTACCTGTCGAGTCACGCGATCGACTCAATCGAGGAACGGAGACGTCCCGGTACCTCGACCGACGTGGAAAGGACATGTAACGACGGACGGAGGATGTTAGAAGACGTAGTGTAGGGTGTGACCCAAGTTGAACCCGTAGTCTCCTTACCCTCCCATAGCGGGGTATCGTCGACTCATCGATGGTGTTTTCACGTGTCCAAAAAGTGAGTCCGGATAAAGTATCGGTATTTACAGTTGTGACCACCACCTGTCTCATTTTTGACCCTGAGTGTTCATTTTCAGACGATGTTTGCAATAATAGGTCTTTTTCTGGATGTTGAAGAGAAGGAAAGGGTCTTTTATACGGTATTATGAAGTGGCTAAAGAAGTCTTACCGAGAAAATGCTGTTTACCAGAGATGAGGGACGTCGACGATGAGACTCATTGCGATGAGAGTCTGTAAGGAAATCGTGGAGTCTCTTGTCCACATTGAGTTCACGCCGGTTGGGACGGAGGATGGGGTCCGGAAAGTTGGTTTCACTTTGAGTCTCTTTGGGGTTGTTTGGGTACTCTTGTTGAAGTACTCTGCAAGTGGACGATTTTGTGGAAGACTATGGAGGTCCAGTTGGTTTGGGTCTGCTGTTGTCTTCAGTCTCCTAATTTTTTTTAGTCCTTCCTTCTTTTGAAGTTTGTGTAAGGGGAAACTAGAAGTCTTTAAGCTCCAGTTTCGTTTGTTTCGTCTTTTTCTACGGAAGTTTTTATTATTCCAGTTGTACTCTGCCTTTAATTTAGTTACTGAATGATTTTCCGTTTAAGGTGTACCATGACCTCTGTCTCGAGACCTAATCCCTCAGTCGTGCGGACCTAACCCCAGGATCAGGAGTGTGAATGATCGACACATCATTATTATCTTCGATTGTAAATGACTCGTAGACGATGCGTGGCCCACGACAAAGGTTTACGGAATACACATAATTGAACAAAGTAGAAGTGTTGTGAGACACTCCGTTCGTAACGAAATTTAAGACAAAATGTCAATTTCTTTGAACTTCTCCCTGAAGAGACCACCATGTCACCTATTCTTAGACGGACGGCTACGTCTCCTGTGTCCAAACTAGGAGCCAGACCCTGCTAAGGTGTACGCCGACTCGTCGATTCGGGGACACGGAGTTGCTGATTCGCGCACGAGATCTCGGGAGCTTTCCATTGATGACTTCGGACTCACGGTGGTATATGACACGAGGTGTCGTTCTCCCCGGTAACGTTACTCTTCGGAGACGTGGGATTACTTATCATCGGGGGTGTGTCGTTACTTCTGGGTCTCGTTGGTCTCTCTTTCTTTCTTTTTTTCTTTGGACTTCTCACTAATTCACTGAACAAACTACCACTGACAAGGTTTTGGGTCAATTCACCACTTTAGTACTTGGTCTTACGATTTGAAATCCTTAGAACAGAGAAAATAGACATTTTACTTCTTTGATCAATAAACAGGACTAATAGAATGTCTCAGTAGAGCCATCTACTGTATACATTCCACGAAACTTTTGATCCTATAACGCGTTCGCAGTTAAAAAGAAAATGACGTAAAAGTCAATAAAAACACAATACATTTGACAAATTTTATAAATAAATAAAACCGACAAGGTCCAGAATCGACACCGGACACCCTAGATCAAGGGACTAGTCCCTAGCTCGGGTCAGGGGGTTGTGACCCTCGTCCGTCAAGATCGGTGACCTGGTGGTTCCTTCAGGGACACTATACATTTTAATTTGACTCAAGACGTACACCAGAGTAATATTTTGAGTCTCAAGTTTACTTACTCTATGTGAGAGAAGAAACGTAAACATTCGTAAACCACTTATTTCCCTTCATTAGATCTGTGATTTCCTTTTGGAATTTCCAAAAACTTACTGTCGAACTTGTAATGACATTTGTTTGTTATTCCATTGACTTATAAACGAAAGCATATAGTAATCGGTCAAAATAGTCCTCTGTCTTACTGGGTTACACCATGATAAACAACTAAAATTATGTCAGAAATTTATTTTCGGAAAATATGGATTTTTAGTTTGAAGACTTTGACAGTGTTACTACCATCCAAGAAGATAATCAAACCAAACTTTCCACAATTCTTTTTTTTTTTTTGAACCGGAGTTTTAATATTGAGGGAGGTAGAAGGGCACGGTAGACTCGGTCCGTTCTCTAATATCCTAATATTTTAAGTTCAAAGTCTTTACCACTGGAAAAATGGGTTCATGGATGCTTCACACTACTCGATATCCTCCGGGAGTTGAGTCTCGGTCAGACACCCACCTTTAGACCCGAGACTCCTTCGTCACCCTTGAGGATCGTACCGGTGGTAGGGGTGGGACCCAATACCCGTCTTGCCCACCGTCCTTCGACGAACGAAAGGGTGGTCCCGGTCTCTCCAACCCCTCCTTCTCCTCCTCCCTAAACCCCTGTTCGAACTTGACTGGTTACACGAAGAGACCCCTTTGTCCATACCGTACTCCCGTCCCTGAATGTCCCTATTAAGGTAAAACAAACCGGTCCGAAAACTTCCTTTTTAAATTTTTTAAGAGGGGGAATTGTGGACTCTTGTGTAATGGTGTTGGAGGTTTTACAAGAACCGATGGAAAGTTTTTGTTTTGAAGGATTCAAGGACTTATGTATTAAAAAGAACAATGTAAAAAAATATAAACTAGGGATCGTGTTCATTGTCAGTGGTGGTTAAAATGGTGGTGTTTGTGGTCAATAATTCACGAATGTTATGTCCTAGGCGAAACGATTTTTATTTGTGAAATGGAGTGTCATTAAGACTTCATTTATGTCAACAACAATAATAATGGTAAAATGTCTACTCCTTTTGACTTCGAGACTCTCCAATACCCTATGGAGTCTAATTTTGGATCTCTCATTTAAACCCTAACTTTAAATCCAGTCGAAGGTCGCCGGAGTAAGAAATAGATAATTAAACATGACAGAGTGGATTTTTACTACTGTATTTTTAAAATTGTGGTGATCGTTTGTTCATGAACGGATAAATAATAAACAGTGAAAACACTGTCACTAGTAAACTGTCGCCAAATCACCGTCCTTCACCAGTGGACACGAAATCAGGATGTTAAATTCCAGATACGTCTATGTAGGTGGGATCTCGGGTGTTTTTGATATAATTCTTCTCGAATATTTTGGTTTGTTAGAGTCGAATTTTTTTTTTTTTGAGATAATTCTTCTCAATTTTACTACTTAAAGTTTTATTAGTCTTCAAATCAAAATAAATCCAGTTAGTTTAAAAGTATAAATCATTTCTGAATAGCCAAAAGTTACATAAAAATCCATCGTATAAATCTTACTTCCGAGAACTCCCTCAATTTGTCGCCTAGAGTGATTTAGTCTAAAATTATTTTACTTGTAGCAGGAGTGTCATTATTAGTCAAATACGTTCTTAGAAGTCACCTACGATTTTGGTAACACATTTAAACCCTCTTCTATGTTCAATGAGTACGTTAGAATTCCATAGTGAAGTTTCTAATTAATCATAAACGTTTCCCTGTTTTTCCAAGAAAGTGTTTCCTTCTTGGACCGGCTGTTGTGGTATTGGTTTACTAGTGTGACTCCCAGTGGTTGTTGTCCCGACTGACTGGATTTACACGGAGAGCATAATGCAGGAACCACGTCGTACAGTGGGCGATTGTCACAAAGGGGGACGTAGAGTCATATTCCTTTATTGGCTAGTAAGTTTAATTTACTATCAGGTATCTCGTAGGTTGTACTTGGGTGGTTTTCTGTGTTTTCTGTTTTCCGGATCCTTTGATAGATTTAATATCTTCTGATTTCTCTATACTGTTGATTTACATACCGATGTGAAACTGGCCTAGAACCTAAAAAAAATTTATTCTTTTTTGAGATTTCCTGTACTGATCTTGTTAGACCTATGGAGAACGAGAGTCTTCTATACCCCTTCACAAATCTCCACTGTCAGAATTACAGATGTTGAATGAGAGTGTGCTAAGTAGTTTTTTGTGTCCCCGAAAGGACCGCCGAGTCACCATTTCTGAGACGACCGGTCACGTCCTCTGTACCCAAACTAGGGACTAGGTCTTTCTAAGGTGTCCAACACCTTGTTGATTCGGGTACTCGGTGTTGACAACTCGGACATGAGATCTCGGGTCTTCGGTGTTGATGACTTCGGACGGGTGGGGTTTCGGGCACGAGGTATTGCGGCAACGTTACTCTTTGGGTGTGTGCCGTGGACCTTTCGTCGGAGTCTAGAGGCGTTGATCTCTTTCGGGTGTGTCGTTCCTTCTGGGTCTCCCCGGTTTTTGTTTATTTGTTTATGTCCACCTATACGTATGTGTCCGAAGGGACCACCGAGTCGGTCATTTCTTAGACGGACGTTACGTCCCCTGGGTCCAAACTAGGGACCCAGTCCTTCTAGGGGACCTTTTCCCTTACCGTTGGGTGAGATCATAAGAACTGACCTCTTAAGATACCTGTCTCCTCGGACCGTCCGGTATCGGGTGCCCTAACGTTTGAACCTGTGTTAACTCGTTGCTTGTGAAAGTGTATGTATATGTGTATGACTGTACTTTTTACTTTTTCGTTTACTTCGTTTTACGATTGTTGACCACTTAGATCTCCTTCCGATATATCCACAAGTGAAAAACATCCGATACTTTAAAAAGTTTTATTTTTTAACACCTTTTTTTAATCTTGGTGTTCCAGAAAGACCGTTTCTCCCATTATATGAGAGAGTCAGAGATTTCTTCACACACTAGAAAACTTTCTGGATTATAAAGAATTTTCAGTTGATTGCAAGAATCACTAAATATACAAATTCAATAGTTGGTGTTACCAAACTTTTGTTAAGGTTGAACGTGTCGACACGGGACTCGACGTCGACGTAAGTGTTTTACCACTGGCTGGTCCCTCCCGGTCAAAGACCACTCTCCTTTAGTCATGGTCTTCCTTCCTAGGTTCCAGACCTGTCTCTCTCTCGAGTGAGGGATGTGTCTTGGGTCCGAGGAACTAAAGGACACTGGAAGGATCTCTCTGGACTTCCTGTGGAGAGGTCGGTCTCGACACACTCAAGTCTGCAAAAGACCGTGTCCCTCAGACGAGGTCTGTAAGAGGGACTGGAACCGAAAGTCCAGTCTCCTGGATGAACCAAACGGAGTCCTCAGAAACGGAAACCTAAGTTAAGTTGTCTTGGTTTTTACAAATCCTCAAAGTTCCATCCTGTGATCCGTGATTTCGATACTTCTATTTATTCGGTTCTTTCTTTAGGACGGGATCTCTTTGCGTCGGACATTTATTCACTGATTTCTTGTTGTTCTCTTCACAATCTAACCCCAATATAGCATATTTCGTGACTCGTCTCTCCGGGTTTGTAGTCCTTTCGGTATGACATTTCCCGTATAGACCCGACCTCCTATTAACGAAAAGATCCTTCCTTCCCGCCCTCTTCCGTTACCGTGGGGTGAGGTCATGAGAACGGACCTTTTAGGGTACCTGTCTCCTCGGACCATCCGACGTCAGGTACCCCAGCGATTCTCAGTCTGTGTTGACTCGCTGAAGTGAAAGTGAAAAGTGAAAGTACGTAACCTCTTCCTTTACCGTTGGGTGAGGTCTCAAGAACGGACCTCTTAGGGTCCCTACCCCCTCGGACTACCCGACGGCAGATACCCTAGCGTGTCAATCTGTGTTGACTTCACTGAATGGTCGAATCGTCGTCCTTCCTTCCCGTCAGGTTCAAGTCCTTTGTCGTGTCCGGTTCTGAACCTTCCCAGTTTCCTAACCGAGGAAACCTTTGGTCCCTCATCTCAAATAATCAATTCTCATACACTGACCCCCACCGTCCACTCTTTCCTACTTCACCAAGTAGTGGGGGACGGACGACGGACACCTTGTACCATCTAGAGACTTCACCTAAGGAATAAGTAGGGGTAGAACCTACTCTTGTAGACTAGAGGTTCTACATGACTTGTGAGTGATGTGTGGGATCCGTTACGTCCCCTTAGGATCATGCTCGTTTAGAAACATGAGGTCTTTAAATATTTGGTCATGTACTTCTAGTACTTCTTATTCATAGTTCTTTTGAGATTAGATCCTTGTTACGTAAGTCCCGGGAATCTTCTTAAAAGATTTTACATAAAATTTTTCAACCTGAAGTATCTTCCTTCAGTCTAGAAAGTCACTTCTTCTGTACCTACTTCTTTAGTCCCTTCTGAAAGACAGCCACCATCGTATCCTCTGTTCAGAATGCACTTTTTGACTTCCTCCCGTAAGGTTCCCTTCCTAAATCGGATTAATTCTACGTCTCTACCGAGTCGTCCATGACGGGTACCTAAGGATTTGTGAAGGGACTCTAAACCTTGGTTTACATAAAGAAACCGATAGAAACGATGTGTCTCGACTCCTTTTTTGCAAAACGAAGTTCGGACAAAACACAAAAGATAATGTGATCATTGACAACGAACCACCCGAACGACGAACCGTCCTCCACACCTCCTTCCCCTCTCACCTGTTCTTTTCAGACTGCCCATCACTGGGTGGGGTCTTGACTTTTGACCGTCGGACGAAGGACACAAGAATCATTTCAGGATGTCAGGTCCCGTCACTGGACCCCGTAAACCCGAATTTCAGACGACACAAATGTATTGGTGTGTAAGGGATATATTTCTCCAGGAACACTTCAGACGGTTTAGACAGTCAAGATCAGTGTCAGTCAAGGTTGTTCGTGGACTGGTTCTTTTGACTCTAGTCTGACCCCCACACCCTTCCTTGACCAGTTTGATCAGCCCGTCAAAATAAAAATGACTCGTTGTATAAAAATTGACCCCCTTCCTGCGATTATGATAGATTAGAGATACTTTGACTACGTATACATGTGACAGAGGATATTAGGAAAATTATTATTATCGTCATAATTAAGTCTACTCATTTGACTCCAAGTCCCTAATTTATTGAACGAGTTCCAGTAGAGCGACCATTGACGACCACGGGTGCTGCCTCAGGTGTTTATCGATGAAGGACGGGGTGACGAACAACAAGACAGAGGAATCTGTTAACCGTTCGAGAGGTAAAATTGGGTCCTCTGTGAAGGGACGTCTACTTCGAAATCAGGCTGGGACGAACATGTGACGGACTTGAAACTGTTAGATTAAAGCGGAGGCACGTGAAAATTGTGAGGAGACTACTCAAGAATTACGACGATGGTTCTCCAAAAGAACCACAGTGCCGAAGGGAAAGAGTTCTACTTCAGATAGGCAAGATAAAACCTTCTGTTGGGTTCAGACACGAGAGTCGAAAGTTCTACAGAGGGCTCTAGGAGAGTCAGTCGAAGGGTAAGACGTGGGAGAGTCTACTGTGTGGGAGAGAACCCGAGAGACCGAGTGCCAGAATCGGGATAAGGTTGAGGACAGTCGTTCAGGACGGGGTTCGGTGTGGGAGAAGATTTTGTAAGAGAGACGGAGTCGGATGGTTTAAACGTGGACCGTAAAACCAAGGATGTAAAGTGCCAGAGGTTTTGTTTGAAGAGTAAACTGAATTGAGACCGAAGAGGTTTAAATTGGTTGTAACGGGGAAGGGTCGTGGAGACGGACCCCTATCGTGCTGCCTCGGACGATTCTGTCTCCCGCGCCACAGAGACGATAAGTTCAGCGATGAACCGAAACGAGGTACCAGACATGTACGGATGACGGACAAAGGAAGAAAAAAGAAAAAAAAAAAAAACGGACAAAGGAAGATATGTCAGAGAGTTTAATAATTACAGAATTTTAGTTTGTGATTGAGAATGTAGACGTTATATTACGTTTTTTTTTTCTCCATAAATTATCTTGTCAAATTTGGCTCCCACACGATCCGACAATTTTCGTTGTTATATTGACGAGGTAGACAGTTTTGTCCTGTTTTGTCTTGTTTTTCGGGTAAGGATGACGAGACGTTACGTTAAAGGTATAAAAAAATATTCTTTTAAGTAGGACTCTTACTTTTCAGATAGTTAATTTATATTTTTTCTTAAGTATTAAGTAGTTTCTGATACTTAAAATATTCGGTCCTTGACACGAAATTTTTTTTTTTTTTTTTCCGGTTCATAATGAGTTTTCGAATGTTTGACGTTTTCCAATTCATGTCCGATTTTGAGGTAATCCAAGGGTTGAACTAGTCAAATACATTGAGTCTTCCACCTTTTTGAACCTTAGACCCGGATTTTGTTGTGACTTAATAAAGGTAGGTTCAATGCGATGTTCCTTTTTTTTACACTTCAAACTTTTGAAAGGAAAGTTTTCGGTCTAAATCTCTTTGACTTCCTTTTTCCTTGCTCTGCGACACTCAGGTCGGGTGACGTCGAAGTGTTACTGGATAAAACGGGAAAGGTTCCTCTCGAGAGAAAGGATAAGGAATTTGTCGTAGACGAATCGATCAGTCGAGTTTGAGTTACACTTAGGATGCACCGGCCCAAATACGGTCCAAGTGTTTGATACAAACATAACACATTTGAAGGTGCTGACGTACTGGAACCAGTGTTCCTGACCGTCAATTCAGTCGGACTGGTCACACCTCTTTTATGTACTAGTCGTCTTTACGGTGAATCTTCATGTATGAAATAGGTTCCACCCGTTCTCCGTCTCTCGTTCCGGGTACCCAGTGAGAACGTATTTATCCGCACTGACAGTGCCAAGGCAGATGGACCGACACGTGGACTTGACGACCCCGGCTACGACCGAGAGCACACCCGACTCCTACGGTCGTGGTGGTTTCAGAGTTGTGTCAAAGTCTCGGTACACCGGTTGACGGACAGGTTGTAGACGTCGACCGACGACCGGAACGGAAACGGGGTCTCCAGAGACGGTCGTCCCCATGACGTCGACACGAGTGACGGGTCCTCTACGGTTGAGAAGAGGGACCGGAGTCGGGGTGGTGTCCTCCACTCTGACAACCGTCGTACCCCTCGTCGACAAACCAAGTCTTGGTCCCCGTCTCCGACTGTCGTCCGTCTGAAAAAAACAGCGAGATCATTATCGTTGAAACCTACACCCGATAAGAGGGTCCTCCACTACTCCCTCTAATACTCTTTGTGTAGATGACAGTGTTTTCAAACGGTACGGGTTGGATTAGAAGGGTGTACGTGTCGTGGTGCGAGTTCCTTCGTCTTGATACGGTAAACGAAATAAAAAATAATTCGTGAGTTCCTAAGATGTCTCTTCCGTTACTGTTGGGTGAGGTCATGAGAACGGACCTTTTAGGGTACCTACCTCCTCGGACCATCCGACGTCAGGTTCCCCAGCGATTCTCAGCCTGTGCTGACGCACTGAAGTGGAAGTGAAAAGTGAAAGTACGTGACCTCTTCCTTTACCGTCGGGTGAGGTCACAAGAACGGACCTCTTAGGGTCCCTACCCCCTCGGACCACCCGACGGTAGATACCCCAGCGTGTCTCAGCCGGTGTTGACTTCGCTGTCGTCGTCGTCGTCGTTCCTAAGATTCCAGTGATAGTAATCCTACCGGATACAGTGTCGTTCCCCAATTTTCTACTTGACTTGATTAGTCTAAGGAAGAGAGACCTGAGATTGATCTTTATACTTTAGTTAAACGGGGGACCTTCGTGTCTTTCTTCGTGTATACGTCTCTTCTCGACTGAGTACTATTATGTCTTGTAATGTTCCTTCTTAATTATCACGGATGACAAGTTTAGGGACGTCGGACGGTGGGGGCTCGTGTCAGAGGTACTGTGGACCAACATAGCACCGAGGATAAAACCCCGAAAGGAACAAGGAGTATTGGTATTGGGATTAAACTTCATCGTGTTCTCTTGAGAGACTAGGAACGTCAGTTTCTAAACGGATGTCTCGTTACGTGAGTACACGTCTTTGTCGGACCGTAGTGGGTTCTCCGTCTTAGGGGACCAATTCGATGTCGATTTCCCGTCGAGTCTGGATGTCGGAAGTGGATTTGGTCGAGAAACCTTTATGGGAGTCGATCAATTCACACTGGTTGTCTTCTCTTCTTGAGTCCTTTTTTGGTTCCTAGTGAAAGTCAAAATTTGTCGATACTTTCACACGGGTACCTAGTATATCGAATTCAACGATTCAAAATATATTTTAGGTCGGAACGTTTATTATCGTATTCAATAGTCTGATATATCAAATTTAGATAAATGGAAAGGGTGTTTAATGTGTGGGATCGTTTTGTTTTTGATGAAAAAAAACTATTAAGTGGTCCACTTTATCATATATGATGATATGAGTCGGTCCAAGTTCAGACAGATTATTCTCTACACACGACAATCGTTTTCTGTGTAGTGTAGAAACTCAGGACCGAATTTAATCTTACTCTAATCTTACTCTACGAGAAATCCCGTCGAGATTGTATACTACCTGAGACGAAGAGAGACGTGTTCAGTACTTGAGTAATAAGCGTTTCTATTTTAGGTGAGTAAATCGTTTATAGACTCCCGATCGGTGACTACGTCCACACGTTCCATGACTCATGTCTCGTTTCTTGTTTTAGGGACCAGAATATTTTAAATGTGAGGATCGACCTTTTTTTTTGTGTGTATGTTAAAAAAAGTCCAACACTATTCATATGGAATAGTGTTCCTTTTTATTTATTACTCCCACCTTTTATTTTTATTTTACTCTCACTCCTGATCTCTCGTTGTCTTATCTCCCCGACGATAAACTCTATGCCTGCAGTCCTTTCTAGAGAGACACTTCCACTGTAAAGTCGTCAGACAGATACCCTTCTCTCCTCGTTAGGTAAATCTTTAGACCCCGTTCTGCCAAAGTCTGTTTTCCTTCAAAGTCTGTTTTCTGATTCTGGGACTCTTCTGAAACACATGGAGTTCCTTCTCGTTTCCTCAGTCACACCAGTCTCTTCCATTTCGTCTTTTACTGGCCTCTACTACAGTTTTTTATAGGTTCTAAGTTGTCTGCTTCTCCTACGTTCTCCTTTTCCAAATTTGAAGTTCATGTTCTCGTTTTAGTTACACTAAAGGTCGAAGACATCCCCAGGTAATGTAAGGTTTGTGTATCCGTTTTTTCCATTCAGGTGTTGACGTTACATGGTAAGTAGACTGAATTTTGATTCGTTTTTTTACACGACGTCTACAGGTTTAATCGTATTTGAAGTATTTCTTTTAACGAAACCCTTCGGTACACTATAGTTTAGGCCTCAGTAATCCTGAAAGTAAAGAAAGTTGAGACCAATTCGAAGACGACGTTTAAATAGGATTTCTTCTTGGTATGCTTTCCTATATAATTGTCTTCGTAATAAATATTATCGGATGTACTGGTTGTTCGTTCATTTAATACCACATTATTCACTCCGTCGGTGAATTTTTTATTCTTTTAATTCGTATTTGTACCCTCCTTCCTCTTATTTTTTGACATAGAGACGATAATACTATGAGGGTGTTTTTTCTATATATACTTATTTCTGACCTGCCTTTGTTTTTACTACTGTCACCGAAACGATCCCTCCGTCTTAATAAGAAAAAGGAATATTTTATTGTGAATAAGTGACGTTTTGTCTAACGAAAGATGAAGTAATGTTATGATTCCGGATCTTAATCCTATTGTTGTCTTTAATGATACTAGAACATGAACTGTTCTCTCGGTTTACGTAGAGATGAGGTACTTCCTGACGAGGCATTGGGACCGCAATAGACAACCACGACTGACAAGAACGAACTTCGAAGAAAGGAAATCGGCGGTGCCAGTGTCTATGTTGCGGTCAGGAAGTGAGGGGAAGTGGAGATAACGGCACAGGAGAAAAAGAAAGACCAAGGTCTGTCTTGAATGAGTGCCGAAAAGTGAAAGAAGAGGGAGGAGAGATATTTCAACTGAGAGTTCTCTACACATGGAGGTCGCAGTCTGAGAAGGGTTTGAGGGATCGGTGTCACAGTTCACGGGTACTCCTTAAAGAAGGGTCTATTCTACACTCCTGTATGGTTTGAGACGTACAAAAATTAGTCTAGTTGTGGTGTGTGGTTTGACCAAAAGGGAGATAACTGACAGGGTGTAAGTTGTCACGGCTCAGAGGGTAAGTCACCCGGATAACAAATTGTGTACTACCACTTATTTATTGTGAGAAGAGTAAAGAATGAGAAATTTTACCCCGATTATTCCCGTGAATAGAACACCGCAAATTTTATTCTAATTCGTGTCTTTTATCATTGGGTGACGGATCGACTGTTGTTCAGGAATTATTTATAAATGGTAGGATTAAAAGTAATAAGATTGGGGGTCTTATTAATAGTCATAAAATGGAGAAAATAGGGACAGATCGAAAATTCTGAATCCAGAACGTGTCGGGTGTCATTAGATTGGACACGGGGACGTACATACCTTCACACTTCAGAATTGGTGACCTGGTGATCCCTTCAGGGGTCGGGTACTATTAGATAAGGAGGAGACCTACGGATCTTAACAAAAAGTGAGTAAACAGTAATTGGTATTCAACCAAACATAGAAGAAATTATTTTTATTGTAGTGAGTATTTGGATGACATACGGTCCTACTAAAATTCATGATGTGTACCTAAGTAGGTAAAATCAGAAATAGTGTTGAAATACTTCATCCATGAGTATAATGAAGAGAAAATGTCCATTACGTTGATTCCTTGTCTTTCTGATTTGTAGTACGAATTCCAGTATGTTGATTCTCCACCCCATCGGGTCGTTCAGATCAAGGGTTTAAGTACCAGAAATGCTAATGAATTACAAAGTGTAGACACAAGAGTACAGAGGAGACTTTTTGACGTCAGAAGAGTTTTTGTTCTTACCAAAGAAGAGATCTCGGGGTGTTCCGGTCTCTCATATCTGAGAAGGTGTCTGTCTACCCGTTGTTTATAATCTACCTAACTATTAGAGTTGCGATGAACTAGTAAACGTGGTCCTTCGTCCGGGAGATAGCGTGAATTTAAGACAAAAGAGTGGTAGGTGAACATCATTGATAGAAGCTTAATGGAATCGTGGGTTCGATGAATGTATCACTACAACTAATCGTAAAACATACTTACGTCCCTAACCAAGTACACGATTGTAAACCCTCTTGGAGAGAAAGGTCGTGAGTGTTAAAGTTGAGACGATAAAGCCTTGATTTTTCGTACTCCCACCTTACAGTCCTTTTAAGGAGTTATAAGACTGATCGACTTAGAGAAAAGTAGTAGTTCTTGGTTTACGTCTTTTGTGTTTCGTTCTGAAACCAAATCAAAATAGTCATTGATAAACCTTCATACAATTTAACTATAAAGATAAACTGGGTTGAGGTAAGACGGAAGTGGGGTTTGTGGTGTCTTTACGGAAATATAGATGAGAGAGACCCTCTGATCCTGTTGACTCCCTTCCCTTTTTTTAACATACAGAAAGGTTCCGAAAGAAAACGTAGTAAAAGAGGAAGTAGGGTTGTAAGGTTGGTGGGAAGGAAGTAAAGAAGTTTCCTTCATTTCGGGAAAAGAATGATAAAGGGTGTACCATAAGGAGACCAACTTTTAACGAAGGGATGTGAAAGATCGATTGAGGAGTTATTAGTCAAGATGGATTAGGGACAAAAGAGTTTCTTTGAGATATAGGAGTCAGATTTAATTTCAGGGGAAAAATTTTCAGTGACGTAAGAGGTAAAAAGGAAGTCTATTGATAATATCAAACATTGACACAATAAAATACTAAAGGGGGTCTCCTGAGATTTCAAGTCTTCCAGACTCTTGCGTAGTACTTCTGTGTTATACTAAAGGTACGAAAGAAGGAGGAAGTACAAGAGTCTCCACGACACCTCTTGTGGTTCGTTACTGGACGAACACTGGGTGTCTGTTTGACAAGGTCTCCCAAGACGTATAGGAGTTTCTCCACTAGTTTACGGAGTCACGGAAACACGACCACTCTTGGGGTCAGAGGTAGGGGAGAGTGAGACGACCGGGTTGTTCTGAATTCTCTTGTCAACTGCATACACCAGTGACGAAGAAATGTATCTATAATTCGAGAGGTATCAAGTTACTTTACCGGTACCAAACTGTTGGGCATGAGGTTTAGATATGGCCGCATGGACGACCTGTGTGCTTACTATGACAAATAAAGTAATCCGTGTGTGCAAGACTCTTTTTTTGTCTTCCTGAAGTATCACATACCAAGAATAAAAGGAGAATAGATGTGTATTCGGATTTCGTATTTCGGTTTCTTTGACACGGATTACCGGTTCGACGTCCCTGGATTCTTTTCATATTGACTGTTCTCCTCATAATGGTTTTTTCGTGACTGGACTTAATTTTGAACTCCTTAAGTTTCTTTTCGTCTTTGTCGTGCTCCCGCGTAATAATTGCTCCGTGTTTTGTCAAACCTTATTTGATGAATCCACAGGGGTCACAAGTTTCGTTACCCGTACCTTAGAGTTTCAATGACGTTGGAACCTGATTGTGGTTTAAAGAAATCCAGGAAGGTTTTATCCAGTTGGAAGTCTGAAACCGACTTTCGTTTTGTGTTGTCCTCGGTTTTCAAATTATTAATAAAGAGGAGGAACTGGGGTTTTAGTGGTCTCTCCGTTCGACGAGAGACTCCTACGTTCGGACTCCTGGTCTTAGTCCCCTAGGTCTAAGAGACGAACCGGACCGAGAGTGATCAGGTAGAGTTGTGAATTGGAGTCAGCATTTCATTCCCGTTGAAGAGATTACAGGATGTTCAGATACAATAACGCGACAATTTATCCTTACCGTGGGTTTGGTACCTCTCAAGTATCTCGACGATTCGAGATGTGACGAATATGGTTGGGTTTACAAAAGAGAAATTGAGAGTCTCCGTTTAAATTCGCCCTTCAAGGTCTCTACTATGTGCATGGTTTTTCCGTCCGTTCTTATTACCACCAGGTAATACGTATTTTATACTCGTCTCTACACTTTTATAAATCGAACCTTTTCTCTTCTGGACTTCCCTTGATTATAAGGAACTACATGGTTTTTGTATGCAGTGTTGTTACTGAATGAGACAAAATGAGATAACCTGTGTTGACTGGTTACCCATTTCTGACATACTGGTATATATAGGAATAAAAGTGACAATGAAAATGTCACTAGTAGAGGTTGTCTTCTTGCTTTAAATTATTAATCAATACAGATGTGTCTGAAGGAGACTTTATTTACGGAGGAAACAGTGACCTACAGAGTCTTCCATTTGTTAAGAGACCCGATGTCTTCAGTTATTTGAAAGACGTTTCCCTAAACTCCCGGTGTATATCAGAGATAATAGATAAGAAGAGACACATACACAAAAGTGTTGTGAATTTTTATATTTTTGGTAAGACTCGAGTGCCGATTTGTTTCTCTCAAACAACTGAGCACGAGACGTCCACACGACAGGTTATTTATACTCAGTGTATACATTAAATTTTAAAAGGTTATAGATGTAAATTTTTCGATTTTTAGTCTTTGTCCACTTCAATTAAAATTATATAAAATTAGGTTATATAGTTTTTTTTGATAGTAACATTGTACATTTGTTTTAATGATTACTTTAGAAAATGGAAAAATTTTTTAATCAGAAACTTTATGTCACATCTCTTTGTTCTCTCTACTGGAAAGTTGGTTATGACTTAAGATTACTAAGTTTAGTTATTCCTTTTTTTTCTTGACAGTTATTTACTGTCGACCCTGTCGACCGTATAATGGACCTTTTTGTTTCCACCTAGAAAAGAACAAGGAATGAGGTAATAATTAGGGTCTGTCTTTACTTTACAGTTACTTTATTTCATTTTATTATTTAAGTTTACCGATCATTCTCCTTTTTACGGTCTTTCCTACGATAAAATTGGTAGTCTAACCGTTTCTAACTTTTTCTCGGTATAGAGATCTAGCAGTTGTCTTGTTTCAAAGTGTTTAAACACTTTATATTTACACATACTAGAAACAATTCCCGTCGAACCGTCACACATATTTGTGCATGGAGTGAAAACGTTTAAGTGGGATTCTACAGTATCTTTTTTCGTTTTTTTACTTCCGTGTTCCTATAAGTGACTTCGTCGTACTCTTTTTTGACTTTCGTTGAATTACAGGAGTCAAGTCAAGTCAAGTCAGCGCATCAGAACAGGCTGAGAAACGCTGGGGTACTTAGCGTCGTGTGTTCCGGAGGGACAGGTAGTGGTAGAGGGTCTCAAGTGAGTTTAAGTATAGGTAGCTCAACCACTATGGTAGTCGGTAGAGTAAGAGACAACAGGGGAAGAGGAGGACGGGGGTTAGGGAGGGTCGTAGTCTCAGAAAAGGTTACTCAGTTGAGAAGCGTACTCAACCGGTTTCATGACCTCAAAGTCGAAATCATAGTCAAGAGGGTCACTTGTGGGTCCTGACTAGAGGAACGTTAGGTTCCCTGAGAGTTCTCAGAAGAGGTTGTGGTGTCAAGTTTTCGTAGTTAAGAAACCGCGAGTCTAAAGAAGTGGCAGGTTTTCGTAGTTAAGAAACCGCGAGTCTAAAGAAGTGTCAGGTTGAGAGTGTAGGTATATACTGGTCACCTTTTTGGTATCGGAACTGATCTGCCTGGAATCAGCCGTTTCATTACAGAGACGAAAACTTATATGATAGATCCAACCAGTATTGAAAAGAAAGTTCCTCATTCGCAGAAAGTTGAAGTACCGACGTTAGTGGTAGACGTAAACCTCGGGGGGGTTTTATTTCAGACGGTGACAAAGGTGACAAAGGGGTAGATAAAGGGTCCTTCACTACCCTGGTCTACGGTACTAGAATCAAAAGACTTACAACTCGAAATTCGGTTGAAAAAGTGAGAGGAGAAAGTTATCCTGACTGATTTATTTTGTTCTAGTAATTCCTATTACATTCAAAGAATATCTTTCTACAACTGTAACGACCCCCCTTTACGTCCAATAATTTATAATCGTATATATGACACTAGGGTTAGTATATTTTAAAATTTAAAGTATATTTACATACATAAGTATTTCTCTATATTCTTTCTATAAATTATTTTACATATGTCACTAGTAGAGACTGTCTCCATATAAACCCAATTAAAAGAAACCTGTACTAGTATCTACACGAATAAAAGTAAAAATCAAAAATGTTACTAGTAAGACGTGGAAAATAGGGTCTTAGTAAAAATATTGGAAGAGTCTTACTAAAAAAAAGGTGATCGTGAGAATTTTTATAGAGAATGTGTACAGATTTCGTGTTATAACAACCAACAAATATTCTGCATAAACTTTAAATTAAAGTTCTTATTTATGTATGAGTCAGAGCCCCTCCATCTCCCTTCCATAGAAAATATGTACAGTAAAATATCTCACATAGTGTACGTGGTGTCGTACCACCTATGTAAGAAAGGGATTTTACTGTGACGGAAGTAAGTGTACATGTTGATCATGAGAGTCCTTGTGGAAAAATATGTACACTGAAATGTCTCACATAATGTACGTCGTGTCACTCTACTTGAGTAAGTAAGTGACTTTATGGTGCCAAGACTGAGTTATTTGGTAATTAGTGACAATTTTTGTACAAAATTTATAAAGAAATCACAGTATATACATGGTGTTTCACTTATGTAAGGAAGTGACTTTATTAGTCACACTACTAAAAATAGAAAAATCTGATTATATTTTGAATAAAAATTAAAATTTTTTAATAACCTCTCCTAGTTGTCTTCTTACAATTTTCGTTTGTTTATTGGAATATAAATCACTTATTTAATAAAGTATCCGTTATCTCACTCCTCTTCATGTCCATTGTTTAGATTATTTGGTCTGTATTTTCCTTCGGAGGACGGTAAGGATCCGATTCGATATTAAACTAAGAACATGTTCCGTGTCCTTCCTGTCCATAAATCTGAGGTATAAGAACACCACTCATGACAATGTATTATTGTGTGTAGTTTCGGCTTAAGGAATCTCTCCTTCCTGTAGGAACTTTGTATGTCTGGTATTGTGTTCTTCTTTTGAAAGAGACATCGAGTTTTGTGAGAAGTTATATTTACATCCTTGTATGGGTCTTAATTATGGTAGTCTTTTCAAGGGATCTAAGGTGTTTTACTATTTGATATTTGTTTCACTATATAAAAGTACGGGAGTACTTGGTAGTTTTTTCGGATGGTTTTCATTCCTTTCGTTCCGATACCTTTCCCTCAGTTCCAGTACGATGAAGCGGGAGATGGGTAGTGGTCCGATTCAGTGAATTCTATGTCAGTACCTATTTCCATTAAAGTATTTTACAGTAAGAAGAAGACAGTGATCGACAAGGTTTAAACCCCAAAATATTCTAGATATTTTGATGTCCCGATCCCGATGTTTATTTTAAAATAAGTTTTATTAGAAAAGGTAACAACTGTTAGGAGTTTGGGATCTAGAAAAGAAAGTTAATTACTTTTCAATCGGTTCCGAGGAAGTGTCGTCTGAGTGGTCTAGAGTAACGGTTATTTTCATCTACGATACTTTGTTAGTCATACGAGGACCCCCTTGTCAGAGGTTTTGTTAGTTGTAATTTTACTAAAGAATTACCCCCCCTTTCAGTTTTCGATAAAGGTCTCAATTTTACGACGTAAAATAACTTGATAGTACGATCAAGAGGTTGGCCGCTTGTCACGTCTGTAAAATTCGTGTAATGGAAATCCTCCTTTTATGCTGAACGAAAGTCGAAACACTCCGGTCAGATGCTGTTCTCCAGGTTTGGACGCTTTCGACCGTCACTAGAGTAGATGTTTTGTTTCTTCCTTACAATCGTCTTCTCTTTTTTATGACGTCTGTCTTATCGTAGTTTCTATAGAAAAATAAAATTTTACAAAAAAACTCTCGACAAAAGATCTCGTAAGAAATGTCTTCAGTTTAAATAATTCACTTTATTGTAACAATCTCCCCATGTAAACCAATAGACGATAGTTGGTACGTCTTACACAAAGTTTGATATTAAATGAAGGGAAGTGAAAGTTATTCGGATTATATTTCTTAGACCTTCTTTTTTATAGACTGTAATCGCTTCCACTGATGAGACAGTTCCTTTTTCCTCCGACATTTTTATCCTTACAAGAGGCAAAAATCTTTTTTTTTCCGTTTTATGTGTTTTATAAACTTTATGTAAAGATGAATACACTTCATTAGAGACTCTAATAATTAGAGTCTAATAATTATAGTCTAATAATAACAATTATATTCTAAGAAAATCTTTATCTATGATAAGAAAACCACTCCTCGTCCCTGTTATTCACTGAATTCCTATTCTTTTTTGATTTTCGGTTACCGGAGAAAGAGAATGTGTATAGATGGTGTGTAGGATATTTCTTTTACAAAGTTTTCCATATCGAATTGCCTGAATAGAAATGGAAGACTGAAAACTAAGTTTCGTCTTCCAATATTGACTCGAGGACTAGTCCAAATTCAACGGTGAGAGAGTCCTGTCCCTTCGGACCACACGTTGTCCGGTGCCCCAGCGTTACTCAGTCTGTCCTGACTCGCTGATTTGGTGTCGGTACTAGTTTTGGTAACAGAATTTCTTTTTAGGTTCCCCAAAAGGTAATTGTCCGTAGAGATGTCTACTCTAATTGTGATCATTTTCTTATCAAATCTCTTTTTACTCGGAAGTCGACACATGTTGCAGTTTCGTCATTTGGATTTCATTTTGGTAAAGAGAGTACTTTTTTTCTTTTAGTACTATTTAATTTTTTTTATAATATCGAACTTATTGCGACCGTTTTGTTAAGACAAAATGGTTATAAAAATATCGTCTAGGTTTCGGATGATCTTGATCTCAACAAAAGAAGGGAACTCAATTGAGACAGTGTTAAGATAAAGTAAGAAGATCAGTTGTTTATAAATTACTGTTGGATGATACACAACTGGTCGAAATCCGTGATCACTTTGAGTGAAAACCTAACGATCATAGAGTTTGCATAATAATTCTTTATAAGATTAATCGGAGTTAAGAAAGTTTCCGTTTTCCCCAATAAAGTAATTGTCCATAGATGTAATTTAATACTTTACCATACCACACTACCTATCCTTGTTTCAAGACCTTAGTCAACCTAAAACTAAGGTTAACGTGGTGATAGAGAGACTAGGAAGCAAAGGAGTAGATGTTTTCCCTCAACCGTCCTCTACTGAATCTCCTCTCGACACCTCAAATTTACTCTATTATACTTCGTGTATCGTGTGTTCCCCGAATGACCTTCTCAAAACATTTATAATCAAGAGTAATAGTAAATTTTTACACTGGGTTTTAATCATTGCTCCTTTACTCTTCGACAAACCTCTGACGGTACAGACTTCTCGTCTGGTCTCCACGTTTTGAAGAAAGAAAAGGTAGATAACTCGTAGGAGTAGAGGACTGTGATTCTGTACTTTCAGAATTTCGGCAGAAGCTCTCCTGTCCATCCCAGTCTAGTGTGTTCATTATTGGGACCGGAAATAATTCGGTAATCACTCCCGTACCATGGAAGTAGCTATAGTCCTCCTTCCGGAGGTTGTTTGTGGAAAGATCTCATCGCGAGATGAGCGAGGGGCAAGACTGTCGCTCACCCTCTTGAATTCGGTCTACTGTTTCTGACTAGCGGCACTGACAGCAGGTCCTTCCGTAGAAGTTTCCCTTTCTCTCTTCTAGCTGGACTTTGTTTACGCCCTCAAAGATACCAATTATCACCAAAGGACCTGTTGTGTACAAAATAATCCTCGGTTTCATGTCTCACTTCGTAAGGGTTTTTATGTAGAATTTGACACTAATTAAAAAATTCATAAATAAATACACCGACACGACCCGTACGTCCAAGAAACTAGGAATCAACACCGTGTGCCTTAGATCAAGGGATTGGTCCCTAGCTTGGGTCCGGGGGACGTAACCCTCACGTCTCAGAATCGGTGACCTGGCGGTCCCTTCAGGGTATTTGTCACTAAAAAAAAGTCATCTTATTCGTTGACGTCTAATGGTACAGATGTGTTCAAATATCGTAGTTAAAAATTTTGTTTTGAAAAAATAAAACATAACTCCATACCGGCGAATTGTTACATCACTATTCGAGGCCCACTTGTTGTTTCCCTAAGTCGGTATGAATATGCACATAGGGAAGAGCGGGTGTGGGGAGGAGGGTAGATCCGACGATGCATTGTAACTGGTCTCAAGGTACATATCGTAGTAAAAAACACATTTCCATCATGTCGTGTCTTCACTGACCTAACTATTCGTTCTTCGTATTTTTTGGTGTCGACAAAAAACGACGATTTTATATAGTGATGTAAAATGAGTATGTCGGGGATAGAGACGACGATTCTCATAAGTCACTAATGAAAAGGAAAGGGGTCCGTAAAGAATTTCCCTTCTTATTTTATTTAGAAATAAGTGTCTAAAACTACCGCGAAGTACCATTGGAGTCTCCAAGTCAAGATTTCTGACCGGGACTATCCGCCCCCTTATAATTTGACTACTGCCTTCGACTATTAAAGAGACTCTCGTCCTGATTTTTACTAGTTAAACAGGGACGGTGAGGTTCGATGAGGGTAAACCTTTACTTGCAGATGTTATTATTTTCCACCCCGTTCGCTTAGTTTTGTATATTTAATTCTACGCCTATATATCTACATCCACACCAACACTGATTAGGTTCGACATAAAATACAGTAAGTTTTTTTATTGCAGGTAACAATTGAGATATCAGACTCTTCGTTTCCGGGGATTGGGAGACGTGTACTGATATTCCTTCTACGGTCTTCAATTTTAGACAATTATTTATGTTGTGTTATCACGGTAAACCGTAATGTTTTATTTTAAATTCAAATTTTTGTTAAAAAAAAAAAGACAAACTCAGTCACTCAAGGACCATTTTGAAAGATAATCCAAAATGGGATTTTTACTTAATAGAACTTGAAAGATTGAAAACTTTTTCTCTTTTTGAGGGGAGATTTTATTTAAGTATTCGAAAAGTTTTTTTTCTATGACAGAAAGAGTAAATCAGAGAGGTGAGATATAAAGGGACTCTGGATCCAAAACGTAGTGATATCGGTTGAGATTTGTCTTATATTTATCGGAATCTTTTTATGACTTGTAAATAAAGAAAATATTTTTTTTTCCATGATTATATTGACAAATAAAATACTTGTTGGGTCCACCACATTCTTTCTGTGACAAAACTACAACTCTCAATTATTTATTTTCCTGGTTTCTTAAAAAACAAGGTGAGAAGGGTCGAATCGATGTTTCTTTGTCTTGTTTTAAAGAGTGAAGTACAGTGGATCGAAAAAATCGGACCGTTCCCGTTTGTTCTCTGTCATTTAAGAGTAGGGGACTACAGACAAAACAAGTCACCCTCATTTTCTTGATCTAGACGTTGTTGACATCCGTTTTGTTCGAAGGGTTTCTGTAGGTCACTACAAGCGGGTACCGGTACCCAAACGAAAAGTACATCAGGTGTGAGTCACTTGATACAGGGATGGCACTGTTCGTATGTAGGTTTGGTCGTAAAGGGTGGAAACAAGGATAGTGGTCGAGGATGTGAGTTGTCATCATTGTACTCTACGAGTCTTTTGTTTTAGACCACCTCCTCTCCAACCCTCTTGATTTATTATAACCTTTTATGATATGTACAATACGGGAAGGGTCTCTAAGTGTTCGGTATAATCTTATGTTTCTAACCCCTTTCAAGACATCATTTTATTGAATTAGATCATAATGGACTTAAATTCTATTTCCTTTAGAATTGTATGATACATTGAGTCACCTTTTGTGAACATCTTAATAGGTGTAAACCTCTTGTAATTTGTTTATTCTCGATAAACCATCAGGGACGGGTTCTTTAGTTCAGACCCCTCTCTCTTTTCGTTCGTTTTTCGTTCGTGAATTAAATAGTTTACGCACGTACGTATGCACGAGTCAGCATAGGCTAAGGAACCTGGGGTACCTGTCTCGGTCCGAGGAGACAGGTACCCTAAAGGGTCCGCTTTTATGACCTCACTCAACGGTAAAGGAGGAGGTCCTCTAGAAGGACTGGCTTCCTTGCTTGGGTTCAAAGTACGTGACCGTCCGACTAAGAAATGGTGACTCGGTGGACCTTCGGGTTAATAGTTCATCTCTGTCTTTATGATTCTCTTCTGAAATGGTTTACTGTGTTCCCGTGTTAAATGACGAGATACCTTTTACCATCTCCGTCCCGCAAGTCCCTCGAAGTCTTACTGAAGTGTCCTCCCGTTAAGACTCGTCTTAGAACACCCTCAATATCAAAGTTTGTACTTCTTATTCTTAGGTATCTCTTTCTTGAAAGTTTTATCGAGCATAGAAAGGACGGTTCGGACGAAGAGATCGTAAGAATGTTAGAGTTACTTTTATTGATAATAAGCGTGAGTTAAGTTAGTACTTTAGATCCTCAGTTAGGACTGTAGGGAAAGAAAGTATAAGGTATAGATTAGGTAGAGAGTGATTCAGGATGGTTGAGTACGATGTTTTATTAAGAAGTAAGTCAAGAGAGATGGAAGTCGGGATTGTGGGACCAGGTATGACGGTAGTAGAGAGGGTACTTGATTGTCAGAGTTCTCAGATATGTTATTGAACGAGTCAGACGATTAAGGATGGAACATGAGGTGTTACGAAAGAGATGTTTTGTCGGTTTCAGTGGTAAAAGTTTATAATTAGACTTGTACTGGTATGAGAAACAGTGTAGGAATTTTGGGGAGTGGGGATTAAACCCCTATTTCATGTTTTTGTAGAGACATTTGACATTCCGGAGACGGATTGGAAGGATGCAACTCAACAACGGGACCACCGAGTCACCCATTTCGCAGACGGATGTTACACCCTCAGAGCCCAAGCTAAGGACCCAGTCCTTCTAGGGGACCTCTTCCTTTACCGTTGGGTGAGGTCATGAGAACGGACCTTTTAGGGTACCTGACTCTTCGGACCATCCGATGTCAGGTACCCCAGCGTTTCTCAGCCTATGCTGACTCGTTGAAAGGGAACCGGAGAGGGAGACCAAGTGATTGGAGGTTACTGTGTCCGGAGGAATCCATAAAGACAATAAGGAGGGACGGAGTCCGGAATTCCTTTTCCACAAGGGGATGGGTTTTGTTTGTGGGAGGAGAGTTGAGGGGTCAAAAGATTAATTCAGGATAACTAAGAAGTCCAGATCCGATTTTTCAGTCACTTTAAGTTAACCTTGAAAGGACTGGAAGATCTAATCTTATCTACGGGAAAAGGTAGGTAAGTGTCGTGAAAAAGGAAAAAAAAAAGGGATCAATGGTAATACGATAGTATACCCAAAATTGAACCATAGAGTAAGGGGTTGGGGTACTTTGACATTCGAGACAATCCTGTTCCTGGTTAAATTAGAGCAAGTGGTGATATAAAAGTGCAGGATTATTTCCGTGTGTTTCATCCATAAGTCATTCACAATTGTCACTCCGTCGTCTGTTCTTTCCTTTTATGGTACACGTTTATTCATTTACAACCTTGTGTTGTCTGCCCAAACTCCTAGGAAGACCCTAGGACAAGGGTCTTCCGACTCTAGAGAAGAGAACGAAGACTAACAAGTTCGTAATGTATAATGTGAGGTGTAAAAGGTTTAAACGATAAAGTAAGATTGTGATCGAAAAGAAATTTTTGTTTTTTTGCATGAGTGAGGGATCTCTGACTATGAGGGTAGA
Organism: Capra ibex; assembly: GCA_006410555.1. Taxonomy (NCBI): domain Eukaryota; kingdom Metazoa; phylum Chordata; class Mammalia; order Artiodactyla; family Bovidae; genus Capra; species Capra ibex. The sequence goes on along the minus strand of SJYO01043764.1, from coordinate 501,070 downwards.
TTAGGTAGAAGGAGGACAGTGTTGGACTGATACAAGAAGGGAGATGGGGTTTAGGTTGTTGTCGATGGTAGTGAGGTGATTATTGCATGTGGGTCCCTCTCCTGCCTACCCCACGTTAAGACTTCTTTCGACACTGAACAGGTGGACCCTCTACTCCTTCAGAACTTGGTCTCGTCTATAAGTTCTATAAGACCTTGTTTCTCTCCAAAGAAAGACACATCGGTTGTATTGGTGTCGAAGGGGTCTCATAAGACCGTTTTTATTTATTTAATTTTCGTTCTTAATTGATGTTTTTAAACTGGACAAAATTTTTAACCAACACCCATGAATTCTTTGAAAGGTTCCAAAACTTTCATTTAAAGACAGAAGCGTCCATCTCATAGTATCTGAAGTCCTTTCTTAAACGGGGACCTTTACTTTGACGATTCTTAAGTGTGTATATACTACAAAGAGATTGACATCCATTCTGGATTCTTATTTGAGTCAGGGGTCTAGATGAATTAGACTTAGTTTCTCCAGTTTGAACTTTTAGACGTGAAAATTGTTTAAAGGGGTCACTGAGGATACGAGGTTAAATTCTTCGTGACTTTTCGTCTACTGGACAGACATCGTTTGTCGGTGATTCTCTCTGTAACACACGTCACATACTTCGGAACCCTTTGAACGTTCAAATTAGTTCAATTCTTTTCATAGAAGTCCTTACCTTGTATTTTAGATATTAGATCAGGTGGAATGACATTGCACTGACGGAGTTCAGGAGAGTCTAGTCTTGTCAGTCAGACGTCCTTCGTAAATTTTCTGTCTTCCCATCTAATTCTCAGGCAACGTAGAGGGTCGCGTTTGGTTTTCCTCTCTCCTCCTAAAATAGTATGACGACCCTACTGAGACACCCTGTAGACACCGAGTAGACTAGAAAGGTCTAGGATTTTTGTTAAAAAAAGGGACACGGGGCTAATATTCGAGGACTTCCTGACAAGATAATTAATAAATTAATAATACTTTTCCATTGAACTTGATGATCTATTTATTGGTCGGTAACTTCAAAGTAAAGACAATGTAGGTAGAGGTACTATTCAACTTTGTGACCGTAAGATCAGACAGGTCCGTAAGTAGACCAACCGTATTTAGAAAGGAGGTGCTGTCTGTCAGGGACCCTTCTGACCATATTAAAATCAAAGACCTGTGTACGATGATCTTTGACTTTGAATTCTCCGACATGGGTTTAACACAGGGTACTCTCCAGGGCGAAGTGATTGTGATCATCGAGAGACTGTACAAAGAAAAGAAATTATTTTCGTAAAGGGTTCTCGTTTTGCAAAATTCATTCAGTGTAATGAATGGTTTTGAATATGAGAATGCATGGATCGTATCTTTAGACGAAATCTTAGAGTAGGAGAGTGTATTTTATAAGTATGAGTTATTCAGTCGTTTTCGTCCTCCTTATGAAGAATTAACAACGTGAAAACCGAGAGAGAAGGTGGTTACCAGACCAAAAGACTATAGATAAAAGTCAATTCTTCGTCTTGCCATCGGGTGACCGGCACGACACGACGGTTTCGACGAGCCTGGAGGGGAGACTCGAGGGTGTAGAGACGACAGTTAGGTCGTCGAGGTCCCGTTAGAAGTGGGTTATAAGGGTGAGCTTTGGACTAGGAAAAGGAGAATCAAAACCTTTCTTGAGTCTTTTCTTAATGAGACCCCTGCAAAATCATTTACCGAATACTCTGTAAAGAAGGAATCCGTCTCCTTTTTTTTTTCGACGGATATTCAGTTCTGTCAGTTCAAAGTCGGAGACACTGGGACCTATTTTGTAAAGTGAATAGACTCAAAACAAATGAATTACTCTCTAAACTTGATCTACTTTTGCAAAAGTGTAGAGATTCCCATCGTCGTAAGGAAACTAATGTGTTTTTAGAATGTATTTTGGGATTATGATCTTATGTTTATCTATTTTTATGTAGAATGAACTATAATGATACACCAATACAGAATTACATAAATTTTTGCTTGAGTTGGAGACGGACTTCGGATAAGAACGAGTCAGGATAAAGCTATACACCGTAATGTGAAGTGAGTTCACAAGTTCGATCTTGAATTTGTGGTAAAAACTCAGAAGGAAGAATAAACGAGAGGCATAAGTTAAGGAGCCAGATTACGGTAATCTCTCCCGACTCAGACAGGGGTCTTGTATGCAAGGTTAACAAGTGAAGAAGGTTGAGGTAACGTAATGGGATAGAATTTTGTAGTAGAAGAGAACGGATCTGATAATGGTAGTAAAACTTGATCTGTTGGGTGAAGAGGAGAGTGAGGTGAGGTTTGTTTTCGGTCTCACGAGAAAATTTTGTATTTAGACTAGTGAACTGGGACGAAATTTTGTAAGTATCCGAAGGAGAATATAGACCTAGTTTAAGTTTTAGGAATGGTCCTCGATTTCGGGTCACTCTAGTCTAAAGGAAAGAAGGAGGTTGGAGTATAATTATGTGGGCGGAAGAGCGGATGGTTCGAGTCGGTAAGACCCGAGATAAATAACTATGAAGGAGTTTCTGTGTTTGAGGAAAGGACGGAGTTCGAGGAGAGGGGAAGTGGTGATGGGAAAAAGTTATGAAATAATTTTTTATTAAGTGAATAATATGTCAAGTAGGAAAATTGGGTAATCGTCAGTGAGAGGTAAAAGGACCTTGGGAGAGTCGGGAGCCGTTGGTGATCAGATCAAAGACAGAGTTGTCTAAACGAATAAGACCTGTAAAGTATTTTCCCTTGGTAGGTTATACACCAGAAAACATTAACGGAAGAAAGTGGAATCGTATTACAAAAGTTCCAAATAGTTACGACATTTGTAAATAGTCATGATGTGAAGTTCGGAGAATTTTGTCAACATAAAACTACAGACCTTAAAGGAAATTTTATAAGATTTCCCTTTTTCCTTCCTCTTATATTCTTTGTTCTATTCGTTTTTACAACTATTAGTAACTTCGATTCACTACTTATGTATCAAGTAATTTGTTAAGATAAAAACACATACACCTTTAAAGGTTTTATTTTATAAATAAATTTCTTAGGCAAGATTACTCCACCTACTTTGACCTCGGTTAATATGTCTCACTTCATTCGGTCTTTCTTTTTGTGGTTATGTCATATGATTGTGTATATATACCTTAAATCTTTCTACCATTACTATTGGGACATACGTTCTGTCGTTTTCTCTGTGTCTGCATATCTTGTCTGGATACCTGAGACACCCTCTCCCTCTCCCACCCTACTGAACCCTCTTACCGTAACTTTGTACATGTGATAGTACATTCTTTACTTAGCGGTCAGATCCAAGCTATGTCCTATGTCCTACGAACCCCGACCACGTGACCCTACTGGGTCTCTCTACTATACCCCTCTCTCCACCCTCCCCCCAAGTCCTAACCCTTGAGTACATGTGGGCACCGTCTAAGTACAGTTACATACCGTTTTGGTTATGTCATAACATTTCATTTTATTTTTGTTTGTTTATTTATTTATTTTTTATTTCTATTTATTTAGAAAGGTCTGAAAGGTAAAACAGAAAGGTCGGGATCCCAAACTCAAATTTGTAGAGAGTCTCGTTTAGTAGGAGGGAATTTCCTATGAAGGTAAGAAGGAAGGACGACGACGATTCAGTGAAGTCAACACAGGCTGAGACACGCTGGGGTGTCTGCCGTTGGGTGCTCCGAGGGGGCAGGGACCCTAAGAGGTCCGTTCTTGTGACCTCACCCGACGGTAAAGGAAGAGGTTACGTACTTTCACTTTTCACTTTCACTTCAGCGAGTCAACACAGGCTGGGAGTCTCTGGGGTACCTGACGTCGGAAGGTCCGAGGAGGCAGGTACCCTAAAAGGTCCGTTCTCATGACCTCACCCCACGGTGACGGAAGAGACAAGAAGGAAGGATCATGAGTTGTTTTGAAAACTCATATTTTTATAAACAAACTTATATTTTTACATAGTAGAGAGAGAGGAAGTGATCTCACTTGTGAGTCTTCTCTCTGTCGATCCCAGATCGTGTGGTAGACTGGGTGTCACCCGTGTGTTTGTAAATTACTTTAATTCCATCTGTCGGGTCTTGGGGAGGAAGTATTAGTTACATCCAAGGAAGGTCTGGTTGAAGAAACGTTTTCTCTTTTTTATCACTAGAATAAGGTGAGTGGTAGAGGACACGAGCATAAAAGGATAATGATATTCGTCATTATGAAGTCTATGGTCTCGATACTTGTCAGTCTATAAAGAAGTCGACAGGTACAAAGTGAGACCTTGGTAGGTAAGGAGATCTGTTCTTTCGAGCGTGTTGGGCCAGACTTAATCGTCTTATAGTACAAACATGGTACCAGAGTGACTATGTCACCTGGAGAGGAGGGAACCAGTCCGAAAACCGTCTTTCTGTTGTGGTTTAAGTATGTGTTCAAACAAAATAACCTAAGAATCTTAGAAACAATAACTGATTCAGTAGATAATTAAAGTTATCTAAAAATACCTAATTTATATGTGTCTTGATGTAAAATGTTATCATTGTGGTTAGGTGTCATTTAGGTTATCATTTCATTGAGGTTAGTAAGAAAGGTAAACGAGTAAGTGTAATGAATTTTTCTAGAAAGTATAAAAGGAACAACGAGAAATTGATTCTTTAAGACAATTTGTAGTTCTCGTGACCGTATTGGTTGTAGAGACGTATACCTGTTTTCAGAGGGTCTCTGGTATTTTTGAGCATACTCTACTTTTGTGTTGTATATAAAATTAGTTCACACGACATTTTACACATCCGTTTATAGTGTATATTGTGGTCGCTAATCCGATCAAAGATTGTCCCCGACGTCGACATACCCTTTTGTATATATTTTCGAACACTTTCAGTCTTGTGATACCTTCTTTTTACAATTCTAAGAAACGACAGTAAGACTAAGGTGTTCCCTTTAGTTGTAAACAGATGACCTTGTGTAGAAATTTTATTTTCACCCTTAGTTACCCTTTATGTTAACTTACAAATTTCAGAAATATATGTTGACCTCGAAGGGGTCACCGAGTCTGTCATTTCTTAAGCGGACGTTACGTCCTTTGGACCCAATCTAGGGACCCAGTCCTTCTAGTGGTCCTCTTCATTTACCGATGGGTGAGACCATAAGAACGGATCTCATCAGGTACCTGTCTCCTCGGACCGTCCAATATCAGGTACCCCATGTTAGTTATCGGTAAAAGTTTAGGATAAGAAAGTGTGGATTGACAAGAAAGGTTGACGATGACGAAGTTGACATGATGACTTCCGTGAACTAAACGGTTTCAGATGGGAGGTTATGGACTACGGGGTAGACTCGACAGTTGGTTACAGGTTTAAGAGAGGACAGAAGTAATGAACATAGTACTTTGGGACGAGGATTTCGGACTGTCATAGACACAGTTTTTGGTAAGTAGTCCCATCGTATCTAGTAGAGTGACGGTTCAAGAGGAGAGGTCGACCGGGGGTGACGTATGTGAGTGTCCGTGTGCGAGGTTCGTAGACCGGCACGGTCAGAGTGGAGTCTCGAAGGAAAATTCCACTTAGTCTATGGACCTCACGAAGTGAAGGATAAGGAAAAGGTAGTAGGTTTCTCAAGGACTTTAAGGTGGACAAGGTCCTTCGGAAAGGTCCAAAATAGTCTTTTCTACCTTCCAAAGTGGTCGGATTTAAAACGACTATCTAGAACTTTGACAGTGTCTATTAAGGGAGACGGGAGATAAGGATTTTACAAATGGTTGTACATACGTTTTGTATCTTATATTCAATGTCGGTTGTGTGTAGTCGTTCAAGTGAAAAATACAAAAATCCCCTTTCGGATTTAAAACAAATGTCCTTTATTTAGTTCGTAATTATGTTAGGAACTGGTATGTTTATTTGTTCACACTCCTTTAACCGGTCTAGTAGTATAAATATGGTACATTACAACCAGGTCTACTCACATAAAGTCTTTTACTCTCATTTATACTCTATATGGACGGGGTAGGACATACTGATGCAATGGTGTAAAAATTTTCTACTGTCAAGAAGAAAAAGACAAAACCCTTGTCTTCTGATTTATTTTCGTCCCTAGCTTTTTAATTGGCCGACAAGAAAAGAGTAATGTCTTTCAGTTGTGAGTTCATAAAGTCACTGGACAGTACGAGAAAGAGACAGTGCGTGTACATACACACACATACACGTCTGTGTGTGTGTGTAAAGACAGTAATAGAAGAAGTAGATGTTGATAGTTTGACGTCTGAAGATGTCTCGTCATTGGTTCAGTAAGATCCGTCACAAATCGAATCGTGAACTACCTTTCTATAGTACCGAAGACTTTTGCTAATTCAGTTTGGAATGTTTATTTCTACCCCTTCCATTGTGTCTTGATCCTTCTCATTAATAAAAGAGTCGTCAAATCTTTAATGTCCACTAGAATATAAGAACTACGGATCATAAATTATATGGTACTAAAAATTCATATATTATTAACTTTTTATGTTTCAGTTTAAGACCAGACGTATCTGTACCCCAGACTGAAGTTTTGTTAGGAGTAGTTATTCGTAAGTCATTCACGATTGATATACATGCAGTGTCACATTCCGTGTCCTCTGTTGACAGGAGTCTCTTGAATAGAGGGCAACTTCTTACTCCTGTATATCTTTTCCGTCTTCCGTTCATTCGTTGTCTTCGTCTCCTTTTGTGCCGGACGTTCCGATGGTCCGTTCCGAAGGCCCTGCCCCATTCCGAACTCAGTCCGAACTTACGTAATTGATTTCTATCCAAAATCAATTCATTTACTCTCCTTCCCACCTGTCATGAACGTTACCGATCTGTTACCCTTTCGTGTTCCCAACCAGTTCCCCTTCCACTCCATCCTTTTTACCCTCTACTACTCCTGCTACTTTGTTCTTCTGCAGTCTACTGTCTTGAGGACTTACCTCTTTCTCCCATTCTTTCTGTTTTGCCACAAAGTCTTTCTACTTTGTTCTCTTACCTTTCCCTGCCCCTTCCGGACTCTTTGATCTCCTTTATATGACTGTGCCAGACCCCTGACTGGTCACGGATTCTACTCTTGTCCCAGACAATAGACGGGGACTCTACGACAGTAAGAGATAAGGAAGGGACTCTCGTTAGTTAAAGGATCGTGGTTCTTTTTTTTTTATATACAATGTATTATTAATGTCATTATAATAAAAGATGTGAACTTTAAAATTTTAATATTCTCCTTTTTTACAATTTCCCAGAACAGTATTAATTTTTTATTGGTTAATATGTTTACAAAAAGAAGTGGTAGTACACTTTTGTTTTGACTGATACACTAAGGTGGTACTTTCTTACAAAGTTACCATTGAGTTTATGTATACTTCAGGACGACTATAGGTGGATAAGTTGTTTATAAATGACACCTTGTTTATGATAGTTAAATTATAATAATAAAAGAGAGGTCCTGAGTAGATGTCTCAGTCTCTGTCGAACTACTTACCATTTGTAGTGGGTTGTTCGTCGGTTTTCTGTTCCTAAGGCCAGAACCGAGACTGAAATTGAACTCTAGTGTTTCGTTTAATGAAGTAAAGAGGGTCGAAAACGTTTACTCGTGGTTCGTTGGTCGTAAACACCTTACGAAAATCAAATCAAATATACCTATTTAAAAGGAGAAGGTAAAAAATATGAAATTAAGTGATTGAATTGTAAGAATTTATTTTAAAAAAAATCAAGGACTGGACCCTAACTTGGGTCCCGGGGTCGTTATCTTCGGTGTCAGGATTGGTGATCTGGTGGTCCCTACGGATTGATTGTAAGAACTTCAACCTGTTCCAACTAAAATAATGAAGTATTGAATATCTACTCCTGTGGTTTACAATCACTATTTCGTGACTAAGGTTGGATTCAAAGACTGGGACTTAAAGTATGGAAAGATGATCTAATCCGAATGGGATGGATGTGACATTATAATCAATTGTTTAATATCTGTACCTTTACGAAATCTTTCTAATGTCGTTATGTGTTTACTTTCGTTATAATGAAACGAACCCACACCTGTCCTCTCTTACGTTCAAGATACCTAGAATCTCGGATATATTCATCTCCTGGAGGGAAATTCTTTTCTTTCGTTTCTATTCCATCTCTTGAACCTGCCCTAGGGTACTTTCACTCCCATGGACTTTCAGTTCGAAGTAAATCGAGGTTCCATTTAGACAGAGACCTACATTGTGTCTTTTTTGAGCGGTCAGTTCGATGATTCTAGTTCTTAACGGGAGGTTTCGGATTGAAGATTCATTCCACTTTTCTTGCGTCACTCCTGTCTTGTTGTTGTTTTATGTCTACGAACCGGAAATAAGGGAATTCTAGTAAGTGTTATTTGGTATATTGTGTTTGAAGGTCAATCTTTATCAGAAACGGTACAGAAATAGCCCTAATCTTCTTGTTTAATGGTTGATTGTAACTTTTTATTAATATTGTTTTCTCTATTCTCTTAATAAAGTGATTTTATTAATTCGATCTTGTAGTATGGTGTGGTATTAATAACAAAATGTGTGTGTTTATATTTGTGTGTGTGTGAGTATAAATGAGTGTTAAACCGTTCGTTTTCTAGAGTAATTTTTTTAAAATGGAGCAGAAGCGGGTATCGAGGACCGACGTACATTTGTGTCTTCTTTTGGTACCCATAAACATAGTTTTACGACTTAAATCTTTATTTTTTTATAAGTGTGTTTGGAAAAGATTCTTAAGAGTCTTAATTAGACCTCTATGACAAGTTGCACTGATGTCTGTATAATATAATTTTTTTTTTGGGAAATACTTCGTGTTCAATTTAGTGTTTGAATTTCTCTTTAAGTTGACCTACACCGTCGGTGACCTTTCCTATATTACCTACGAATTCAATTTGTTTAGAATATTCCTAAATATAACACCGGGTAATAGATATAGTCGATATCTATTTATCTCAAGACATTTCAATAAAAGACTAAAGATTTAGAAGTAAGCATGATACATGATGGTGGTCTGTAGTGAAACTTCCTTTTTTTGTAAGTAGGATTTATTCATTTTTGACACCACATACCACCAGTAAGATTTAAAGAAGTGTGTGTACATCTGTGTGTGTGTGTGTGTGTGTGTGTGTTTGTGAAGTGTCAGAAGGGACTTTTGACGTATTTTTAAAATGTGTTAATCGACAACGAAATGTCTGACACAATGACATTCAAAGGAGATTCGGAGGAGTAAATAAAAGGTATGTCATAATGTCCACATCCTTTGTTATAAAAAAGTAGATCTTTTACTTACCTTTTTCGTCTTTCCTCCGTCACCCATCTAGGGTATCACTTCTTGTCTCATGAAATTTCTAATAAAAGGGGAAGTTTTGAGTTCCGGGTGTCTCATATAACAATGTTACAAATTGTCTCGATCTAATAGTAGTATGTATATGATGGTCCTCTAGGACAGTAGATTTTACTGAAGGTTTCACCTTTCAAAAAGTTTAAACTTTGGGGTGTAAGTCATTGTGAATTTACTCTTGAGATAAATTAGGTAAAAAATTTCCGTACTTTACAATGGTATAATTGAAATTTGAGGGGGGGTTTTTTGTTCCTATTAAACCCCAATGTGAACATAGTATTCCGTCTTGATTTCTTTTGATGAAGAGAGGATCCTTTTCTTAAGTCTGAAAAGTCGATCTTTCAACTTTATGGTCAACGATTGGAGTAAGAAGGTCAAGGGTAAAAAGAAGTCTGTGGCATGAGTGGGAGTAGTTGTGTGAAAGCCGGAGAAGTGAAAGGGTACTGTGTTTATAATTTTTCCCAATCGGTCTAATTTTCCTAATAAGTTTGAGATGTATGAGGGATTGAGACAGTATCGAAATTGAAAGTTACTTTTTATGGAGAAGACTTAAGTGTATCGCAAATGACAAATGCAATGAATGTTCGCCTTACGTAAGATTTTTTTTTAAAATCCTTGCAAATATGAAAAGTAATAAACCTTGGACCTTAAGTAGAAGGGTGTCTTACATATCATTTACCATCAAAGGATCGAACCAAGGAGGGTTTCAGATGAAGTGAATATTATTTATTGTACCCATTTAATTGTGATTATCTGTTGTGAATTTTTTCTCTCTCCTTTTATTCAAAACTGCAGGATGGTGAATAAAGAAACAGAAAAGAGGGTAGGGGTCACTACAGTACGACGGGTTGTGAGGAGTGATATTTTAGAGATAAGTCTCTCCTTTATGTTGTAAAACATAAAGTTTTAATTAGTAAAGAGAGGGTTTGTTATGTAAGGCTAAGAAAGTAAGATGGACTAAAGACCGGTCTATCAGTTACTTTTTCTTAGACTAATACTATGATTCCATGTTTACTGAGTAGTCTGAAATTGTAGGGACTTTCTATTTACTTTTATGACGAGTGAATTCAGAAATTGACGATTTGTAAGTCCATTATTTCTTGTGTTTCACTTCTCTTGGTCTGTCAGTTCCCCCTCCCCTTCTCGGAGGACTTAACCCCTGTCCCTTCTCAACGTTTTCTGTATGAACCCTCAAAAAATAAAAACAAAACGGAACTTTCTCCAAAATAAATAGAGAGTGTTACTTTGACGTTTTTATCTAGTCATAAAGTGTTTATGAAGCCTCAAAATTTGTTTCAAAGAAATTTACCAAGTACTAAAAATGTCTGAGAAGAGAAAAAGGTAAACGACTATACTTGTCATTTAACCGAGGATAGTCAGACCTCTGAGACTATTGTACCCCGTTTCTACCGTGTGCCTCAGTCAAGTCAAGTCAGCGAGTCGACACAGGCTGAGAAACGCTGGGGTACCTCACGTCGTACGGTCCGGAGGGACGGGTAGTGGTTGAGGGTCTCACATGAGTTTGAGTACAGGTAACTCAGTCACTACGGTAGGTTGGTAGAGTAGGACAGTCGGGGAAGAGGATGGAAGTTAGAAAGGGTCGTAGTCCCAGAAAAGTTTACTCAGTCAAGAAACGTAGTCCACCGGTTTCAAGACCTCGAAGTCCAAGTCGTAGTCAGGAAGGTTACTTACAAGTCCTGACTGAAGGAAATCCTACCTGACCAACCTAGTTCGGTTAAATTTCGTCACTAGACTCTACGAAGTTAAACGAAATTAGTACGTGACACGTTATTAATGAACGATGGAACCAGGGTTAAAGTTATCAAATGGATACTATAGACACCATTAAAAATAACATTGACGATTTTGAATGACTCAAAAATGATACACACACTTTATTAAGTTTTATGCTGGTTCCTACTCTACCGACCTACCGTAGTGTCTGAGCTGCCTGCATTCAGACTCACTTGAGGCCCTCTACCACTACTTGTCCCTCCGGACCGCACGACGCTAAGTACCCCAGCGTTTCTCAGCCTGTGCTGACTCGCTGACTTGACTTGTATAAAATTATAGTAAATTATATGAGGTGTTGAAATACTGTACTCATAAGAAAACGAAAGAAGAATGTCTACTCCTTTTACCCTGTGTTTTAATTCATAGAACGGATTTTAGTGTGTCGATCCTTCACCGCCTGAACCTTATACTTAATTCGTGAGACCGAGGTCTCAGGTGTGAAAGTTGGTGGAGTGATATGACAACTTAAGGGTCTCCTTTTCAAGTGCTAGAATACAAAGAAAATTATGAGAGATTACGTGGCCCGTCTTTCGAGACATAGTTCGATCATAAGTCGTTCATACCGAACAATCGATATACGCGTTAGTTTCCTTCCTCATTGCGTACAGTACTACCGGAAGACTTACATCCGGTGGACACAACCACTAATTTTTGAACGAGTATTCCCGATAAACGTTTATCTGATTAATCTCAGTTTGAGAAGGGATTCCCTCTCCATTACTTTTCTTGTGGTTCCTCTCTTTAAACCCTCGTGTCGTCGTTACGAAGGGGACTCTTGTTTATATCGAAATTTGTTCTTTCTTTTTCTTTTTTTTTTATTTGTTCTTTCTCATGACTTATATCTTTGGGTTGTACTCGGTCGTGTTTTACTGGGGTGTATCCTTATTTCCTTCATTGCACTGACGAGTCATAAGATACAATCAGTACATCAGATACTTTCACATTTCAATATGGTCTATACTGTTCTATACTATTAAAAGTTTCAGAATAGATGAAGGAGGGTTTTGAAATTAATAAATAATCGTTAGTAGTGGTAATGTCTATTTTAAGAAAATGACAAGTAATACATAATTTGTTGAAACCTGGAGTAAAATTTTTCGATGTAAGTCAAAGATCTTCAGTTCCATCACCAATGGAAACCGATCCCCATAATTGACCTTCCTTTGGACTCCACCCCAAGACCCCATAACTAGATCCATACCCAATTAAACACAATTCAAACATGATGCATATATAAATACCAGACACGTAACAAACCATGTATTAGTGTGAAGTTATTTTTTTTTATCATGTTTGTAAAATCTGGTTAAGGGACCCTAATCTAATTACATCTTTCAGGTTTTTCAATTTAAAAACATTAGAAGTTTCGTATTTGGACTTATTAGGTTTTGACCTTTTTTGTATAAAACGTTAGGTAGTGTTATTCATATTTTCCCATGTACATGATACCCTATGCCCTATACGGTCAATGAGACTTACGGTCAATGTACGAGTTACTGGTCACGCAACACTTGTCGTGGGAGTACAATTGTCGTGCCACGAGACAAGCCGTGTCCTCCGTGACAATATTTTGCCTGGCGGACAATGAGGAATTCTGAACCCGGCGTAATCCAAAATTTGCCGACGTGAGTGTGTGTACTAAGAGATTCCTGTTGGACACTAGACTAAAATTTTAGATTTGATTTAAAAGTAGATGTACCTAAGTAGGTTTCAACGACTTCAAAGACATCGTTTCATTATAGTATGTGTCTAAGTTGATATCTCCAAGTTTTTATGAGCACGTATCGTACTCCGCCATCCTATCTCCACATAGAAGAAAGAAAACACCTAGTTTCATCGTACGTGGGTAAAGTCCTTGGATTCGTCTCAGGGACTCTACGATATGAATACTTTTGTTTGTTCTATGTTTCTAGAATTGTGTTGTAAAATGATTGACAGAACCTTTATAGACAGTTTTGACAACTGATATCCCTGTTCGACAATTGAGGAGATGAACGTTATTTTAGTCAAAGATTCTTGTGGGACATTTGAATAAAAAATTATGGTAAAGTTATAAGTTTTAATTTAATATAATCTTGTAGATTACCAGGGAGGGAAAGTCGAAGGTAGATTCATGATCAGCACGTTTTTTTAGATGGATTCTACCCAATCCTAGAATTTAAATCATGTTTTTATAGGGGGAAAAGGATCAATTCTGACATTTAAGGGTTTCTCGTCCTCACTACCTCAAATAGGGTACTTACGTGACGGAGATAGAAACAGAAATATCGCCGTCCACTCTCAAAATCGAGTCATTGAAAGTTTAGACCGTTAAATATTGACTTTTCTAATTAAATAAGTATTTGAATCGTCGATTTTACTACGGACTTCCCTACCCTATGTAAAAGTAGACGATATAAGGGTATTTCATAAACGTACAAAGTTTTAGGGAAGAAGGGTGAGAAAAGAGAAATTGAGAATGGGTAAAAAGAGGCTTTTTAGAAAAGTTTTTTATTGTGATTATTGACCGTTCATATTATGATCATAACGAATGTATGAAGTATTTCCTTTTCTTTATGGTACATTGTTGTATTATTAAATGACACTAGGTCCGTGATATTCGATTTACGAATACAAGATTAACGGTTTAGTTGATGGTATTACATATAAAGGTCTACCCGTTTGACTCCGGGTTTCTCTTACGGACCAGGTCCAATACGTCGATGTATTTGTAGTCCCGACCCTGCCTTAAGTCCAATTGTGACCGAGATTTCGTAAATAAGAAAAAGAAAATTCAACTCCATAATAAATATAAGTTATTTTGAGGAGGTGACATTCAAATGTCAAACTAGGTAAAACCATTAGTATATGTCGGTACATTGAACATGGTAGTATTAATTCTATGTCTTGTTGAGTAGAGGGATTTTGTAAAGGGACACGGGAAACCGACAACTAGAATAGGGGACTTGGTACCCGAGACCGTTGGTGATTAGATGAAAGAATCAAAACAGACGGGAAATATGTTGGCGTATATTTACCTTTAGTTACACAAACCGAAATAGATCGTACTACAAAAACTCTAAATATATACAATAATGTACACAAAACAAAGAGAAATAACGACTCATTATAAGGTATCATACCTTTATGATGTTGACTAGGTAAATGCTCAACAATCCTTCACTTTAGGTAAGTGGGATTTTAAGTTCCCAACTTCGGGATTGGTCGTTACACTGATATAAACTTCTGTCCCAGAAGTCTCTCTATTTATTCAACTTATTCCGGTATTTCTATTCCAGGATGGGTGTTCGTGACGACAGGAAAATCCTCCTCCTCTATGATCCCCGTGGGTACGTGTCTCAATTCCGGTACACTCCAGTGTCGTTCTTCCGTCGGTAGTCGATCGGTTCCTCTTTCCGGAGTCCTTTTTAGTGGGACGGTTGTGGAACTAAAACCTGGACGTCAGAGGTCTTGACGTTCTTTTGTTTAAAGAAAATAAATTTTTCGGTGGGTCAGATACTATAAAACAATATCATAGGGATCATTTCATTATGTAGTCAGTTACCTGTAAACGTTTCGAAAATAAGGATTGGTGGTTCTAGTTTGTCGGTCATAAAGTTTGGACATGTCAGGAACTTTTATATGTCTTTAAGGGAAATCCTAAAGGTGTTGGAAGAGTAGGAGGTTCTCAAACGAGAATCATAATACGACAACAAATCAGCGATTCAGAACAGGTTGAGAAAACGCTGAGGTACCTAACGTCGGGAGGTCGAGGAGAGTATTAGGTTCCAATTATTTTTCTTTGTAGAGTGAGTTTAAAAGTGATGATAATAATATCACGATAATGATGGTATTATAGGACAGAGTAACGAGTGTTTTTACAATATCCTTTGAATGTCTAGAAATTCGTTGGAAGGTGTGTTTTGTTCTTAATGAAGATATTGGTTGTGTTTCTATAAGAGGGACCAAGACGATCTTCTTGAAGTAGTTCCATAGGAACTACCCGAAGGGATCACCGAGTCACCATTTCTTAGGTAGACGGTTACGTCCTCTGTGTCCAAGCTAGGGACTAGGTCCTTCTAGGGTGTACGGGCCCTCGTCGATTTGGGTACACGGTGTTGATGGCTCGGACACGAGACCTCGGACACGAGGGGTTGTTCTCTTTAGTGGGGTCACTCTTCGGGGGTGTGCCGCTGATCTGTCATCGGGCGCGAGTCGGTGTTGGTCTCTTTCGGACTCGTCGTTGCTTCTGAGTTGTATCTGTTTTTATTTTAATTACATTTTCTTTTTCTCGATCCCAATTTTTTTTTTACTCCGAGTGAAGTCAGAGAACTCAGTAAAAAGGGGGTTCGAAAAAACATTCATAATCGTCTTAGGAGAGAGGAGGTTGTTTACTTGGTAATTGTTTATGTAGACAAGGGACTTGTGTCAACAAGTCCCACTTCGTCATATGCTAAGTCTCGGGGTAGAGAATCTATAAGGAGGAGTATCACCAGGAATTTCATAGAGGAGTCCACGTCCCCAAGGTCTCTTGAACTGACTTTTGACTTCTGAATACGAGGTACCATCCTGTTAAGAAAGATCAATCTTTCAAGAAAGAATATGAACGGAGTGACGATAAGAATTGGTATCTGTGGTCGGGGAATAAACTCCTAGCAATCAAGTAGAGGAACATCAAGAAAAGATGTTACTTCAATATCCATCGATAAGAAGCATTCTTCTTATGGGGTGTAGTGGGAATTGTAGGAGGAAGTCTATTTGGGTTAACAGGTCATTCTGTTGTGAACAGACAGGTCCGAAGAGTCCTCTTGTTTATGGTTTCGGGAAGTGGTAGACTGGAGACTAGTGGAAAGTATAGGAGTAAGGGTGATAAGGTATGTACTCTGAGTATATAAGGTCAGTGTGGTTAAGTTGATAAGAAGACTATTATAGTAATATTATATTAGTGAATAGGTCAATTGTATTCCTAGGTCTATGGGTGTAGAATTGTAGATAAGAAGAGACGAAGGATCCCTTGAGGATTGAGGGGAAAGGTAAAGATAGGTGATAATAAAAAGGATAGAACAGGTTTTACCAGTTCAGTTCCGAAGTGATATGGTAGCACGTCACAAGTACGTGTGGAACATAATTACAGATTTGATGTAAATGGTATATCCAATGATTCATTTGGAGAGTTATTCCCTGTACGATAGTTTCATTAGTGAAGTCTTGAAGGTCGAGGTACAGAATTTGAAAAGTGACTTTGTCTCTTTCCAGTAAATTTTAAACTAGTAGACTGTTCTAAAGACACCTTTGTTTGGATCCATTTCTTGGAGACGTACAGTGACGACAGTGACCAATCGTTCACACCTGTACGTGTACTCGACCGTAGTCAACTGTGGGGACGTGGGAGTGTGGACTCCGGAGTCTCGAAAGGTGCCCTCATTGATAATGGTGGAAGGAAAATTAAAGTCATCGTGTAACGATTTACCGTGTGATTGACGAGAGGGGGTTTCGGTGTTTTAGTTCGTTTCAAGACTCCTAGGATTAGTGTATGGTCTCATAAAATATAAAATGTGTCTAGTCAGACAGTTTCAGTCCGGACTTTTACGGATGTCGTACGTAGGTTTATAGACCGTATACAACGGTTATTTCGTAGAAGTGATACGGTTTTAGAGTGCTTCGGAGAAAATGAGTGAGTTGAAAATCTAACAAGTCCTATCGGTTGTGAACGGTTGGGATGTGCAGACTTAAGGGTCTATTACATCCCTTAAATATGTCTCCCTCCTTTCCCACCTGTTTTTGTCGACGACGACATGGGTCCGGGGAATGAGTCGGAGAGACCGAGGAGGGATGGTTGTTCCGAGGAGAGTTCACCCGTCCTCCCAAGGAAGTACCTTCTTTCAATAAGTTTCCTTGTCTGGGCTCTTACACCCTTCTTGAGACCGGGGTGTCTTTTTTCGAGTAAGGGGAGGGACCACGGTGGAAACCAAGGTACAACGAACATCTCGGTTCTACTTCTTAATGACGATTGAGTTTTCCTTTTTCTCTCCCCATGTACCCATCTTCTCCCTTCTATTCTCTGATTGTAGACAATCCACACATGAAGAAAGGTCCAAACCATTAGTTTGTAACGTGTGAATTGAAATAACAATTATTTCTTCCCTAATTGTACAGGTAAATTTTTTTTTTTTTTTTTGTTGTCCGTTGAAAGGGTTCCTTTGTTTATTCTCTACCCAGGTCTTAAATTCGGGTCTAGACGGACCAAGAAGGTTTGACGTAATAAAGGTGATGTAGACAGACCTTTTTGTTGTTCTGTTGTCATTGGTGTTGAAGTCAGTATATTGTTTCCATACACGTACGTACCTCTGATTGTTTCTTCTCTTCCGTTTCAAAGTCCATTATTTAAAAGGAAGGTCTAGTAAACGTATGGTTCAGAAGCAAGTTCAGAGTCTGAGTGTCAGATGTGGTCTCCGAATTCACTGTTACACAATTTTAAGAACGGTGATTGTTCCCTCCGATACAAGATTTTCATTTTCACTAGTAAAAGTCTTTACGTGCTTAAGAGATGGTAGTTATTTCGTAATAAATCAATTGACGATGATTTCCTTTGGACTCACTAGAAAGGTCTTTTTGGGTTTTCCAGTCTTCAGTAACGAGAAAAACCTAATTTCCTGACCAACCGTCTTGTTAGACACACAGATTCGGTAGCTACCGATAAACGACCACCGTACTACAGTCGTTCAAGGTCTTTTACTTCTGTGACGGTACAAATTTTGTTCCTACGTTACTTCTTTCCTTATTGGTGTTAAGAGGCAAAAGATAGTTACCCGGGGTTGTCGTCTTCCTTTGTTTAGTGTCCCGTAAGGATTTTGTACGACTTTAGATCTTTTAGGAAACTTCAGAGGTTAAAAGAGAATTTTGGACGTCATTCACCGTGTCTGACGAGATAGTGTCTCGGTATAAAACGAACCTATCCTCTTATTAAGACCTCACTTTGTACTTTAAAACTGATACAGAACGTTTGGTAAATTTCGTAAAGTTTCCGCCTCTCTCCAGACACTTTCGTGAGATACTTGACAATTAAATACAATTAAATCAACGATCTAGGTATGTACAATCATGGTAGAAGGTTTTCCTTGTCAATGTTGTTTAGAAAAAATTTTTGATAAAAGAAAAAAATTCGTTGTAAAAATAAATAAATAAAAACCGACACACCCCCAGAAACAACACGTACGAAAAAGATCAACACCACACGTTCGAAGAGTAACGTCACCAAAGAGGACAACGTCACATGCACTCGAAGTCATCAACACGACGTGTCCGAATCGACGGGACGTCATACACCTTAGAAGGACCTGGTCCCTAACTTGGGGACAAGGGACGTAACCGTCCGTTAAGAATTGGTGACCTGGTGGTCCGTTCAGGTGTAATTTCGTTTAGAAATCCTTCTTTAATTCCACCTGATCTATAAGAGATTCCGACAATATGACACGAAAAGTCAGAGAGGCGCTATAGTACTGACGTCGGTACTTTAATTTTCTACGAACGAGGAACCCTTTTTTCGATACTGTTTGAATCTGTCGTATAACTCTTCGTCTCTATAATGAAATAGATGTTTCCAGGTAGATCAATACTAAAAAGGTCATCAGTACATACCTACACTCTCAACCCTGTGTTTCTTTCGACTCGTGGCTTATTGACTATAGAAACTTAACACCATAATCTCTTCAGTGAACTCTCAGGGCACCTGACGTTCCTCTAGTTTGTCAGTTGGAACTTATAAGTGACCCTCCTGACTACGACTTCGACTTTGAGGTTATGAGACCTGTGGACTACGCTTCTCGACTGAGTAATCTTTTCTGGGACTACGACCCTTTCTGACTTCCGTCCTCTTCTCCTACTGTCTCCTGTTCCACCGTAGTGACTGAGTTACCTGTACTCAAACTCGTTCGAGACCCTCTACCTCTTCCTGTCCCGCTTCCTGTCCCTTCGGACCGTACGACGTCAGGTACCCCAGTGTTTCTCAGTCTGTGTTGACTCGCTGATTTGTTGACTATATCGTGAGGGAGAGAAGGTCAGAGGGTCTGAATCATGGATGAGGTACCTGACCCACGGCACGACCTTCGGTTGTTTGTCGATACTTGTCCTCGGTCAGAGACGGGAGAACTTTCGTATGTATAATTTCACTTTGTGGTCGTAATTTATCAATTGGCGGTCCCACTACTCACAATATTTTCTCTTCAGGTCCGAGATGACGACTGTGTTCACGTCCTTCGTTTGTCCCTTTAGGTGTCCCCTTTCGTCCGTTCAAAAGTCAAAGGACTTAGAAATAATAAATAAATCTCGTGGGTTTAGGACTATGAACTCTGTATAAATGTGTGTCTCTCTTGTACAAGGTTTTAGGTCGTTTCATTCAGTTCTTATAAAGTCTGAAATGAAGAAATGTTATAAATTGCGGTCCGGTACATCTGGTCCATATAGTGAGATATAAAACCCTTTTCTCCTAAATAACTCGTAAGTCCCGTACTTGTTCCACTGTTCATTATAAGACGGTCTCTGTGACTTAAACACACAAACACAATTTGATCATATTTTTATTATATTGGTGAAAATTGTTACTTAATCAATTTCGTTTCAAATAGAAGTTGGATTTCCGTCTACCAAGACCGAGGTAGTACAGTGGGATCGGTTAAGTGTCAGAATAAAAAAAATTAACCCTCCTATTAACGAAATGTGATAGTATGTTGTACTTAGTCGGTATTCACATGTATACAGGGCAGAGTTATTTAAACTCTGCCCTGTATACATATAGGGAATACGGAGTATTTATTTACATACGAGTTCTTTAGGAGAGAACTTGGAGAGGGGGTAGGAGGTGGGACAGGATGGGGAACTTGTTGGTCAACTCGGGGGATACGGATATGTCGTCGAAGGGTGTTCCTCTCCTACCCTGTTTAACTCTTTCGTCCTCGTAACTGTATGTTGGTGTGTCAGAGCTTGAGTCGAAGGGGTAAACAATTTACTCTTCCAGTTTTATTTTGTTGTTACAGGAATCCAGGGATGGTACAAGTACACGTCATAGATACGTTTTGTCAAACTTAAAACTTACGAATTTTGTATATCTAGTAATGTACAGGAAGACTAATGATAAGACGAAAAATTTAATCAGTAGTAAATATTATATAAGTAAGGTGTTAATATATGATTAAAATGAAGATTTAGACAAGTCTATCTTTGTCCCTAGACCAGAAAATTTTCAAGCTTTATGAGTTTCTGTTATAGAAACTCTTAGAGTTTTATTAAGGAAGTGATAGAATAATCAGACGAATTTTGTTTTGTTTTGTTTTGTTTTGTGATGAATCTAGTTGAGTACCACTCGTCTTTATGTTACATGAGAAGTTTAAAACCTTTTAAGGCAGACTTTAAGATCGTTTGGACCGAAATAAGGGTGAAATCGTAGTTTCGTAGTGTACAAGGCGAGGGAGAGACGGTGAAGGAGAGTCGACTCGACGAGGGGTTCCTCTAGTGAGGGTTGTCTCTTACTTTCCCTCCCCCTTCTCCTCAGACGGACCGTTTTTCAAGTATGGTTTTGGGAAAATGTAACGGGAAAACTAAGTTGTTTACGTGACCGTCGGGAGTCAAGTTCATCTTTATCTCCGTCTCAGAAGTTTTTATAAAAGTTCCGTAATTATTGCTCCTGTTTCACCTTCCGTCGTATTAGAATTCGAGGTCCAAAGAACCATGTAGTCGACACATTGCACAATCGATATTTACTGGAGTCTCAAAGAGTTCGTCTAGTTACAAAACAAAAAAAACATTTATATAAGTAAATCCAGAAGTTTGTATGTTCCAAAATAATACCCTACGGAGTTAAAGTTTTCAAACTATTCCTTCTCACTATCGTTTGTTACTAAAGAGGGACAGTCTTCCTTTCACTGGGAAGTTTAAAGAATAAGTGGAGAATTTTGGACCTTGTCTGAGATCAGTGCTCCACTCTATATCGTTTGTTACTTACCGTACTTTTTAAAATTAAATCTATTTTGACTTGGATACAATGTAATGTCTCGATAACAGAATTTTTTTTTTTTTTTTTCGGGAGATGAGATTTATTCTGATACGGGAGACGAAAGGTTTGCATCGATATTCGATTCAGTGAAGTCAGCACAGGTTGAGACACGTTGGGGTATCTGCCGTCGGTCGGTCCGAGGCGGCAGGGACCCTAAGAGGTTCGTTCTTGTGACCTCACCAAACGGTAAAGGAAGAGGTTACGTACTTTCACTTTCCACTTTCACTTCAGCGAGTCCGCACAGGTTAAGAATCACTGGGGTACCTGACGTCGGATGGTCCGAGGAGACAGGTATCCTAAAAGGTCCGTTCTCATGACCTCACCCCACGGTGACGGAAGAGGTTTTGCATCGATATAATTATGGAATAAACATGTACACGGATTGTAGATTTAGAGTGTTTTTATTACTCCATGAGTCTCATAGTGGTCCCTGCCCCCTCGGACCACCCGACGGCAGATACCCCAGCGTGTCTCAGCCTGTGCTGACTTCGCTGCGTCGTCGTCGTCGTCTCACAGTATTGACAGAAAAACAACCAAATTGATTTCTCTATGAATCCTCTAAGTATCTGAACGGTCGGTCTTCGGTAGGGATAGTATACTGAGGAGATTCTAGATTCGGGAGTCAAAACAAGAGACTTTTTTCCCCCTACTATAATGAAGTTTTATGAGAATTTCGACGACATAAAAGAGAGTGGTATCTAATCACAAGTGCAAGATCTTACATTATAATAAGATCAAAAATTTTAAGTCGGATAAAACTCAGTAAGTACAACGACTTACTTAGTTATTAAACAAGGAGAAACAACGATTTATTTTGATGACACACTTATATGGTGTCAAACAAATAGGTAAGAGGTCAACTTCCTGTATACGTAATAAAAAGTAAAACCGATAGTTCTGATTAGGATGAAATTCGTAAGTGTATGTGCGGAAACACACCTGTAGTCAGTCAAGATTCTTGACGACGCAGGATACCATCCACACAATACAAATTGAAAAATTCTTTGACGGTTTGACGACAGATTTTATCGATAGGGTAAAATGTAAGGTTTATAGTGACATATCGTGGAAACTTTCGCGGTTTGTAGTACTTTCTATGTCGTTGAGATTCGGGGTTCCTTCCACGTACGAAGCCAGGCCCCTGTCTCCGTCCATCGTAAAGTACGTCTTTTCTTCTAAGTGTGTTTTTCTCTACATCATGTGGGGTCCTGTCGGTGAGCTCGGACACTCACTGAACGTCCGCACGACGGGATTTACGGTAATCCTTTTGTAGATTCATGTTGGTTACATTCTATACAAAACCTTAAGAATGTACGTTTCTTTTCCTTTGGGATTTTTCGTCGGTATTTCGACTACGTTCGTTAGTGTTGTCGTCAAGTTGTCTCGTAATAGATGTTCCGCCGATGCGATTTGAAATTTTCTAAATATATGCCTACGAGATCACTAGTACTAGAGGTAAAATGTCGACTTCTTTGGTCTCCGTCTCTTCCATTCTTACACCGGGGTTTCAGTGTATCGGATATCTTCCACCCTGGTCTAGACAGACTAAGATCAGTTACAAAAAGAACTGACACGATTAAATGACAAGGTAGAGGTACAAAGTGTTCGGAGGATCTGACGAACCTTCCATGGAGGGACTTCGACTCACTATAGGGAATTCGGTATGATATCTCTTACTTCCCCGTTGCGCAAGGTCATAAGAAAGGACCTCTTAGGGTACCTGTCTCCTCGGACCGTCCGATGTCAGGTACCCCAGAGTTCTCAGTCTGTACTGACTGGCTGATTTGGTGGTGGTTGGGTATGATAAAGGGTAAAGATTACATGAGTAGACCGTAGAAAGACCATAAAGTGACAAAAAGGTTCGACCAAGAGGTGGACTTTCTTCTCCTTGACGGGTTAGTTTTCCTTGTTTCACCTATATGAACCGTCATTAGACGTCACTAAAAAGATCTCATTTAGTGTCGTGGACCGTAAGACCAAAACTTGTCATTAAACTGGTATTGAAACTAAGTAAACTGACTACTACTTCCGTGGTTATAGGAAAAGACTCCTAGTAGTATTGTGTCCTTTCTCGAAGTTCCGTCCATAGTTAGGGGATATTTAGGTATTGACGATTTGAGTTGAGATATGGATCTCACATTAGTGTGTGTGTGTGTTTGTGTGGTTCCTTTTGTGTGTTCGATGTCAATTCACAATCTTTTTTTATAACGATTATCTTGATGATGTATATATCGACCTTCGTGAGAGTCATCAGAGGAAGGAAGATCTCTTCCTTTTTATTTTGATGTAATACGTTTGAAGATCACCAAAACCACATTCCGATTTCTCCTACTTTTCTCTCTTAATAAATTTTTGATTCTTTTTTTTATGTGCTTGTCGAATTTTCCGTCCCCGTATAACAAAGTTTTAATTGACGTAAAACCTTTATCGTCTGTTCACCGTCTTGAATGGTTACCCAGTCTTAGAAGGGTAGAGACGAAGACATCAACTCCTGATAATAAAAACCCCTGGTCGGTTTTAAATCTACACAGAGAATTCAAAGGAGGGGTCACCAACCGGACGATTAAGGATGATCTCAGTGACAAACGAACAGAGCGACAATAAATAAGAGAACCGACGTGACCCAGAGCCAACACCGTGTGTCCGAGAGACGACACCGAGTACCTGTGCCCGAGTCAATGGGACGTAGTACCCCCTAGAACCAAGGGACTGGTCCCACGCTTGGACGTAGGGGACGTAATATTCCACCTAAGAATTGGTGGTTCTGGTGTCCCTTCAGGGCTAAGTACCAGAACTTGTCGTTTTTGGTCCTCTGAGAGACCGTAAGGTGTTTATAACGGTCAGAAAGGTGTGATTTACAGGTGGCGAAATGACAAGAGATATCGATGGGAGAAGAGGGTTCGAGGTAAAGGACCGAAGATCTACTGTAACCATCACCACTAAGACTGTCCTTCCATATCGACCTTCTGTACGTGATCCTTATAGGGGGTTTACCCTTTGACCGGATAATTTTCGACCCCTGACCTTTACTCTATACTTTTACGAGTGGTCCTGTGGAGAGAGACAGAGGAGTTCAGTCCTTTGGACTGTTGTACCGTGGAAGTCCTCTCACAACCCTAACTCGTTCTAGTCCTTTCATTTTGCTACCCTCTAAAAGATTTCTATATCGTTTACCGTCGCAATACTTGTCTCGACCCTTCGTGGTTAAAACGTATCGTTTTTCCCCATTATTTTTTTGTGATGTTGACTGAGTGTAAAGGAAAAAATTTTTTAAATTGGTAACTGACTTGAGAGAAATTAAAAGAATCGGTCAGGGAAGACCGGACTTTTATATCAAGTTGAAGTTGGGTCGGAGAAACTTATTAGTGTTTAAGACTTAATTATTTCTAAATGACTAGACACTGTGTCACCTTTGTCACAGTCTGAAATAAAAGACCCCGAGGTTTTAGTGACGTCTACCACTGACGTCGGTACTTTAATATTCTGCGCATGAGGAACCTTCTTTTCAATACTGGTTGGCTCTATCGTATAAGTTTTCGTCTCTGTAATGAAACGGTTGTTTCCGGGCAGATCAGTTCCGATACCAAAAAGGTCACCAGTACATACCTACACTCTCGACCTGACACTTCTTTCGACTCGCGGTTTCTTAACTATGAAAACTTGACACCACAAACTCTTCTGAGAACTGTCAGGGAACCTGACGTTCCTCTAGGTTGGTCAGGTAAGATTTCCTCTAACCAGGACCCACAAGAAACCTTCCTTACTACGATTTCGACTTTGAGGTCATCAAACCGGTGGAGTACTCTTCTCAACTGAGTAACCTTTTCTGAGACTACGACCCTCCCTAACCCCCGTCCTCCTCTTCCCCTCCTGTCTCCTACTCTACCGACCTACCGTAGTGGCTGAGCTACCTGCACTCAAACTCACTTAAGACCCTCAACCACTACCTGTCCCTCCGGACCGCACGACGTCAAGTACCCCAGCGTTTCTCAACCTGTGCTGACTCGTTGACTTGACTTGACTTGACTGGAGTAGAGTCACACTAAACACTGGAGTAGCTGTACTTCTAACTCCCTTTTATTCATGTCTGTTCAGTGTTCTGTCATTGACGGTCCGACTGTTTAACACCCGTATTTTCCCTTCTGTTTTTTATGTGTCCACACAAACACGTACAATATATGTTCAATGGTCCACCCGACCCAGGTTGATATGTTCCCCTTTTTTTCCAAATAGTGTCGTTTAGACAGTTTTGGACATCTGGAGTATTCATAGAGGGTTCCTCTTATAAAACAAATAAGACTAGTAAAGTTCAACTTCAGTTGAAACTTTCGTTTAACTGTCATTCATTACGCCTACAGTTTGGGACGAACAAAAATACCAAATGAGAGTCCTCGGATTTCCCGTCATGGGTATCAGTAAACTTCTACCTGTACGAGACCATAGACGGTATTATAACATTTATACGTCTTGAGTAGTTGTAAACTATGTCTATAACTGTTTTACTGGGAAAACCATGAAATTTTTTATAATGTCGTAGTGTCTTAGAAGTAAGACTTTCGTTAGTAATTCTACTGGATTAAGTCAGAGGAAGAGAGTCTCTACTCCTTTAAAGTTCCGATTTGCCCCCTAAATTTGTTGTACATGTTTCACCTTTCTTGTCTTTACTTTAGAGAACAAATTTTCGTCTCTAATTTCTCTTAGTTTAGTTTCTCTTAGTTTTGGAAAATTTTTCTTTTCACAGGAAATCGAAGTAAAAAATGTGTCTTTTAGTATTTAATATAGGAGAGGGAGAACGTCTTCTTCTGAATATGGTACCGTTTAATCCAGAAAAGATTTTATGTGTGCATAAGGAAGTTCGTCTATGTGATAGTATAACAAGAAAGGGAAATGTAAATTAAGATTTAGGGTAGTAGATTGACTTCACAAGAGTGTTTCCAAGTGTTTTAACGACATCAAGTCGTTCGATTCGTACAAATAATTAGGAGTGGGATTTTATGGATGAAGATCCTTTTTTCAATCTCCATCGTCTTAGATTGACATTTCACTGGAAAGAAGATCTTTAATTTTTTATCTCCACCTGTCAGACCTTAAAAGTAACGAAAGTTCTGGGGGCTTTTATCCTCTATCATCGATAAATCTTCTTTACGTACCTTGTTTAATCCGGGATGGAATAGTTTATTACGGTCACCAAGAGTCGTCACGAGGCACCTTCCCTCCGATGTACAGTCTTGGTTCTCTTTATACCTTATATATCTCTATTGGATTTATACGAGATTCCTTGTGGTTACCGTAAAGTGGTAGGAATGAGTTCGTTCTTCTTTTCTCCATTACAACATCTGTTGTCGTCTAACTGGGTCATACAGAAGGTACTCATAACTCTCAGTCGAACATACAGTCCCTCCTACTCTCCCCTGTTGGACTATAGTGAGTAAACTACCTTTTCCTTTGAATATAGGACTCCCTAAGTTACCGAACATGACAGGAATTCTGTTCCCTGTTAAAGGAAAATCCCTGACAAGAAGACGTTTCGATAATCCAGGTGTCTGTGATCCTTCCTCACAACTACGGTCGGTCCATAAAGAACGTCATAATAAATTATGTAGCTGAAAGACCGATTATTCCAAAACTACAAGGTCTCGAGTTAGGTTGTTGATATGACTGTTTTGTTAGCGATTCGTCGTTTTGATGACTGTGTAAGGATACGTTTAAGGTGATTACCCCCTGAGGACTACAGGTCAAACTTAAGGTCAACCGATGGATGGTGTTACTCTTTTAAGGCTCAATGTCATTCAACTAGATAAATAAGTATGAGAGAGCGGGTCAGGGAGAGAGGAAAGTAGAGGGTGGAAGCAGGACGGGAGGAAGGAAGGGGGTGACGTTGTCATATGTCGTCTCCAGTCGTTTCAAGAGACATTTCCCGGTCTGTTATTTGTCAAATCCCAAAAAAACCAAGACGGTAACATCTTGTTGTCATCGGTATCTGTTAGGTATTTACTTACCCACACCGACAAAGTTATTTTGGTAAATGTTTTTGTCCGTCCCCCGGTCTATACCGAGGGTCCTGAATACCGAAGGGTCCTTAAAAAGTCAGGGAACATATGTCATCGTCAAGAGTTTAAAATCGGACGTAGTCTTAGTGGATGTCTTGAATCATTATGTGTCTAAAGACCCTGAGTAGGAATTCAAAGACTAAAACTTCTAGACATCACCCCTGACTCTAAAACGTATAAATGATTCAAGGGTTTACTACGACTACGACTACCAGGTGCCTAATGTGGAACTCTTGTATGAGACTTTCGGTGGCCATATTTTATTACCAGAAGTGACGTCAGTCACCGTCCGACTTTACATTACTTATTGACTCTTTCACCTTTAATGTACGACAGCTAACGATTAAAATGTCTTATAAAGTATACCTCTGAATGACAATTCACGGTATTATAATAGACAAGGACCTACTACCTTTAAATAAGGGTACGCAGGATTTTTTATTTTGTTAAGACAAAATTCGTGTTTCTTTTCTTACAAGTTTATATTAGTGTTTATATAACGTGTTATACTTGTAATGTTTTTTGATTTTGTCTAATTTGATATTTGTTACGATAGTTTCCGGTGTCGTCAATGTTGTCAAAATTTAGTTCAGTATTTTGTATGTGTTCTTTTTAGAATTTTGTTTCGGTTTCAGAGTTATTGTTGTTTATGTTATTTGGTTTTGTTTTTTCTTCGAAGGTAATATTATCCTTTAAAATTGCGTAGAGGGCGTAAGGTTAAATTTGTACGGTTGAGGGACCTAATGTGTAAAATAAATTTGTTAAATATGACGGGAAGTTTAAGTTCGTCGTTTTATTACTTAAGTTTCTTCATGTATTTGAACTTCGAATCTCTCTTAAGTTTCTGTTTGTAAAGTTTCGCCGAGTTTTACGTTGTATTACTACTCTTACCGCTCGTCTTCTTTCTACATTTAAATGCATTGTCTATATCACCCCTTGTTAATGACCGGGGTTTAAATCCCAAGGACACGACGGGGATGGTGCTTGATCAATCTACTGGAACCTGTATTATGCATACAGGTCTGGAAACAGATGTCATTGTCCCCTGATCTACGAATAAAAACATACGACATGCGGCAGTTCACTTCTTAGTAAAAATATAAAAATTTCTCAACATTTTTGTTTGTGTTTTAAATTTTTTGTTTCTTATTACACGTTGTCTTTGGTATACCGGGTGTCCGGATTTTATAAATGAGAGACCAGACATTCTACGGTTCAGACTTAGTTTACAAAATTGTCGGAGTCCCCAAATTCTCACCTTCTACATAATTAATAAACCCTTTTACCTCCACCTATACTAAATGAATAGTATAAGACTCCATAAGTTTGAATTGTTTGTTGGTCAGTGACTTTTTATACGGGATTTTTATAGGTTTGTGACGGTTAGTCTTAAATTCTTTTCCCACATAACTCTCCCAGAGAGTTAGAGACTGGATCCTTATAAGTCTATAACCACCACAAGGGCATTTCGTCCCTACAAGGGATTTACAAAAGTATTGATATTTGCCGATAGTTCTTTTGGTTCGTTCGGGTCTAAATCGAGTAAGTTGAAGATAAAGGACGCGATGTTAGTAAATGCCATTTCTTAACACATCAAATAATGATGATGTAGTTTATTATCAAAAGGACAAAGACCTTGAGGAATACAACATCAGGAGGTCTTCAACCTAGGAAAAATATGAGAAAGGTAGTCCAGAATTTTGAAAAGTCGGATCTTTCTACTCCGACTTTCCTTTTAGACATCAAGTTAAGATTAATAGTAGGAGATGTGACTAATGAAGGTTAAGTTAGAAGATTTCTACATCGTTTTGTTCTCGGAATCCGTTACAAAGCATTTACTTTCATAGTGATGAACGACTTTTCTTCTTTTAAAAACGGGAAGGACCATAGGAAGGATGGTGAAAACCGGTTAAGCTCCAGTGAAATTACTAGAGATCTAGTTCTAGTAGGTGATTTCTAGAATACTCTTTGAGCTCAAGTCACAGTTTAGGTAGTAGTAGTCAATGAATTTACATTAGTTATTAAAAAAGGGTTGTTATACGTTTAGGAAAAATCATTTGACGAATACCGAAGAAATTCGATGAAAGAAATGGAGAAGTTTTTAATTACAGATCTAATATTTTATATAAAAGTACCTCTTTTAGTCTGTTATGTCTTTTCGCTTTTTTTATTCTAGTAGTTGATTTCTGTTCGAGACAATCGTAAAACTAAATATCAGACGGTCAAATCCTCAGATATGCACATTTCCAAAGAATAGATTTTACTCCAAATAAAATATTATAAGAAATTTAAATTATATAACGTACGGAATTCAAAATACCAATAAACCCTAAAACTTCCTCTCTCTTTTGTAGTTTTCGTTTTCTTTTTGACTGAGGTTTGAGTCTACTCCGGTAAAGAAAAAAGAAGGGAAACAGGTTGTTTATGACGACAAATTAGTCGACACTTTTATCTTAGTTCACACACTGTAGACCACTAAAAACAATTACGTCAGACCACGACGGACGCACTGTAAAACAGTGGACAGGTACCAGACGATAAAAATTTAACAAGAACAGTCGATCGATAGAAAATTCATATCACATTTTATATTCCAAAGCTTTTGACCTTCCGTATGAACCAAAATGACTCAATTTACTACGACACCTTTAGACTCTGACACAGGGTGAAAGGGGTGACGTATTCCGGACTATTTACCCCCATCCTCTCCTTCCCTCGTTCCAACCTCTTATGTCAATAAGTCTGATATTTTTAGTGTCAGAACCTTCGAGTTAAGTATAAGTATAAATTCTACGATCAATATATTTTGACAGAGATGACAATAAATTTCAAAGTCTCAGTTTGATTTGGATATGAAGACATTCAGGCTTCATTTTTGACCTTAAAGACAATTAATCATTAACTAATACTTTCAGTGGAGAAGTGAAGACGTTATGGTAATATTCTGTCCCTTGTTGACGACATAGAAAGAGATTAGTAAGGGCATACAAGATTTTTCAGTTCAGGAAACCTCTGGAAATACATTGTCTTACATTCACGACACAAGATCTTTTGTAATATTCTGTTACATGTAAGATGACGTAAGATAAAGGATGGTTAAAAGGGTTATTTCAACTTCTCTGTCACAGAGTCTTTTTCATAGATATTCTATTTTATTACGTAATCCATTCTTATGGTATTTTACCACGAAATTTAAGGAAAATTCCCTTTTTTAATATTTTCATACCATGAGATTGTAAATTTTATACAAAGTTTCTTGGTGTTTCGTTTTCTTTACTCCAAGTTGGACTCCAGTTTAGGATCAAAGAAACGTATGGTCATCACTTATTAAAAACCATACAATAGTTAAGGAAACACGGATGTAAAGGAGTAAAGTCCGACATGAGACCTTGTTAATTTCGGTCTTTAAAGGTCTCCATATGGGTCCTAATTCATGGGAATTAGAAAAAGAATGAGAATCCACTGATATCGCGATATGATTTTCCTAGTGACCTGTTTAATTACCCTCAATGGTTGAATTTTTTTTTTTAGTGAGTTGAAGATACATAGCAGAAGGGAAAACACATCTTGTCTTTGATAGTGAAGAACGATTGAATCTCGGACACGGGATTGTCAAAGACGTTAGTCGGTTGAAAATAGGTTCTGCCTGACTATACCCGGTTTTCCTCCGTCATGTTTTTGTCCTGGCCTCGTCATTAAGTTCATTCATTTCTCTGGCATATGGAAAGACTTAGTTGAGTTGCATTACTTCCACGTGAAAAAGATTTTGTTCCACTGGAGTTGTAAAGCCTTTACCTCGGTCAAAAGACATTCCGACACATTACGGCTTACAAAGTAGTCCGTGATGGGGGTTTGTCGGTCGGTCCGAATGAGGAGACAGTGCTGTACGTCTGTTTCACCCTACTCTCCTTTCACTAACGAAGGACAAAAGAACGGTGCCACAGACGAACATGATGAGGTCGGTCCGACTCCACTGAAGTATTACAGTGGACGGGACGGGTCACGTGCCGACAACCAAAACGGGATAATAAGAAGAAGAGAGTGTAGTGAATCAGGAGAAACTTACTTTTAGGGTTCTCTCCCATACTTATTAGTTTGGATTGCAGGGACTCAAAAGTCTCCCCAAGGGGGTCACCGATCCATTTCGGAGTAGTTACCATCGTTGAGTCCTCTCATGGAGATTAGTATTGAGAGAACTACGGTCTTTAGGGGGATTAAGAGTATCAGTCCTCTTCTCAATCGTAAGGGATACAGGTGATCTTTTCTCTTGTCTCCTGTTGAGAAGGACGATTCCGGAGTGAGTAGGAAAAGGAGGAGTTAAGTTCTCTTTTCAACTTATTTTCCTAAAGAATAACTTTTGTAAATATGTTACTTTATAGTGACAATTGAATAAAAGTAGTACAAATGAAATACATGTAGTACTTCATGAAGGTAAAACGTCCTTACACTATAGGATGAATTAATATAAAAAAATGTGATGAGTCTATTTTTTAAAACCTCTCGGTTATTTTGAATCCTCCTAACAAAAAGAAAGAGTAAATCCATCAAAAATTATTACTGTCTTACGAATAGGAAGTCATTAATGATGAACATAGATACCGTTTCTGTGTTAAAACTGTCGAACGTAAACTTTCGGAAATTGTAAATCGACGTCGGATCGATCTTCCTCATTTAAGACATCCCTATTTTTCCAAATGAAATAATGGATCCAGTCCGTCTCCGTGTGGTGATGGCGACGACTCCGCAAATAGAGAGGAAGTGAAATACTTGCTCCACGAAATAAAATTGCTACTTCTGTGATTCCGAAACTTCTCCGATTGCTTAGATCTAGTTATCGGTTGATTTCCCTCTTGGTCTTAAGTTTGGGTCCAAATTTGCCGACGTTTTAGTCTTTCCGACTCAACTTTATGGAGTATGGGATGTCTCTCTTATATTTTACAAACCTTTTTACAATTATTTTTATTATTAGAAACAATAGAGATCCATCATTCCAAGTCCACAAAAAAAGTGAAAAGAAAACAGAAAAATGTATGGTAAACTTAAAGAATGTTACTCGCTCTTACATAAAAAAAGATTTCTTTTGGCTTTAAGTCTCGTTTTGTGGTTTTGTTTATTCGCGTGTTTTTTGGTTACTGAGAGATTGAACTTAAATTTCTGAGAGTTTTATCAGAAGTTGATTTTCTCCTATAATTGCCGTCCTCCTTCTTTTCCTATCTATTCCTCGTCACAGAAACCTGTCTGAGTATGTCTTCGGTGTACTATCCATGGGATCTGATAGTGGAAAGAGAATTTCGAGTTAAGTAGATCTATAAAGGTAGAAAACTGGGTCTCTGGGAGAGATACGTAAATGGAATTTTTTTTTTTTTTTCGATGTACGTTCTTGAGCAGGTACCGTCGTAATAGATACTACCTCTTTTTCGATCTTTGTTGGATTCTCAGGTTTCAATTCCAGATAATTATTTAATACTTCTGGTCTATTTTTCTCACAAATAATACGTCCCCTTTTTCACAAATGATACATGGTAGTGTTACAAAGAAAATGAAAATTTAATAGAAAATCAGTAATGTGACACGAGGTAAAAATTTCATTTTTTAATGACTTTTAGAAAGGGAATTTTACGACCGTAGTATTAATACAAAAATCTTTATTATTCCTAGTTTGTATACCACGATATTGGTTTACATTTTCAGAGGGTCAACCTTTTACCTTCGTCCGTCAAGTTTGTGGGATTGATACCCTGTTATTGTACCACTACATTGACTGGTGCCCTTTATCTAGTAAGTATCCTTTAGTGACACTCACCATACTTAACACTTCAACATTCGTATAACTCTGACATTTTTACGTGTATAATTTACGGAAGGTTGAAGAATCCAGTATAGCATAGAATTTCATGTTAAGTTTTCGGAAAATGTCTACTTTGGAGTATAAAAGTTCACATAAACTCTTTAAATACGTCTCCATCGACCTGTCTATTCTTTTTTTGCCGGGGTCCCAACCCCGGCCCCCCTCCCTCTAAATTCTCTCTCCCCTATATATACATATCAATACTGACTAAGTGTTACTACATACCGTCTTTGGTTGTATTGTAACATTTCGTTAATGAGAGGTTAATTTTTAAAATTTTTTTTTTCCCCCCCTCGGTGGTGTTCACCTTATTCTGTAAATGGGACAGGGTGTCATTCCATGACATCGTCGTGATGAGAGTTGTCTCGTGTTGTTGAGGACGAATTAGTCATAAGTGTTTTTGAGATCTTTTAATAAAATATCTGGTATTAGATTGTAGGAAAGTATTAGAAAATAACGATCTTCTTGTGTCTGGTTCTCTTCTGTCTGTACGTATTTCTTGTTCCCGACTGAAGAAATCTTATTATCCTACCCGAATGTCGACAAGGACCATCTCTTCCTGTTGTCTACATCGAAATCTTCTACGATTTTTGTGTTTTGTCAGACGCTTATAATGCACATACACAAAAAAAAAAAATTGTGGTAAGAGTGAAGATTCACTTTAATGGTACATGGATTAGAAACGACTTCTTTCTACACCATTGTCACTGATTTATATTGTTACTGTTTTACTCTCCGTCAAAAAAAGGATGAAGATTTCCGGAATTTTATATCGAAAACAGTTTTAGAAAATAAAAGAAGTGTCGGACAATTGATGAAAGAAAAGTGATCTTTAACTCCTTTCGTCGTCTTTTAGTACTCACACTGTTCTTTTACTACTTTATCTAAAAACCACACCGCACTCCTTTACTGATCCTTTACTGATAGTGCAAGGGTCAGTCAGTATAGGATATATTCTCGGGCGTCTCTTGGTCTCCCCTAGTCTAAGGAGTGTTGAGATCTCCTGTATTCCCAAGTGTCTTCTACTCACAGGGACACCGATTGAGAAGGTCAAAAGTCTATCAATCTGAGAGTTAGGTTCATGTTATCGATAGAGGTGTCTTTTTGATAAGATGATATAAAAAATTTATAGCATTACGGGGGTTCTTAAGGATATTAGGTATTGTTCTTGATAGACATTAGTACTTACATTATAGTGGGGGAGAGGACTTAAATGCACCCGAGATTTTTATCCTTTAGGATTATAACGACTGGAACCCTGAAATACGGAATGTAAATTGAGTTTTGTAAAAGGGACTCAAGGGACTTTGAGTAACCACCCGGTGACCCTCCCATCGGAATCTCTTACGTTTCACAGTGATGGACGAGAATTTCACACACATCACTATGGAGGATGGGATCCTTTCACTAAAATAAAATTATTTTGGGAAAAGATGTTTCAAAAGACTTCCTCGGAAACCTCTAATTTAGAGTATGAAGGAACATCATCTGAACCTAAATTTACTTAATTAGGTCCAAGCCGGTTCCTAAAGTTTATGTGTTTCGGGTCTTTTGAACCGAGCCCAGAGTACGATATTTGGTGCTGGAGTCGATGGGTTGTGTACGAAGACGGTCTGTAATACTAATTTCGTCAGTTGGTACTAATACCATCCATCGACTTGGGTCCAAATTTTTTTTTAGTTGAAATTTATGTAAGGTGTTACGAAATGTCTTCGTTTGTTTGTTTTTGTTTTTTCTTTTTTGTGTTAATTATTTTTCGACTAAAAACAAATTTTGTGGTTCGTTCCTTACCTGTATACTTATAAGGATTGGACGTTTTACTAAGGAGGTGTAATATAGTCGCTTTGAGTAACCACCCGGTGACCCTCCCATCACAAATGGAAAGTCTCCGAGTACTAGACAGGAATAGTATAGGTAATTCCTCAAGAGGTTGCTCACGTTCAATTTTCACAGTATCCCGGATGAGGCCAGGATTTTTATTTTTGTTTTATTATGTATTTTAATGAAGTATTTTAATTATTGGTATAGTAAACGAAGAAAGGTACCTAATTACTGTACTTAGTTTTGAGTTCCATCAAAATTATTGTGTCAGTAAGAAAAGTAATTCTTATTACTGAACTGTTGTACTTCAAATTATACAAAAGTATTAATTAATTTAAAATGGGAAAAGGGATTATTAAGAAATTACATATACGGGGTGATGAAGTCTGGTTAAAAGAGAGTTTACTTGATTTTTTTTTTAAGTTTTTTCTCAGTTCACTCAACTGAAACGGAAGTTGGGAAGTGGGAAACGGAGATAATAGTTTACTTACAAAATCAGTTTACTTATCTCTAAAAAAAGGGATCTCTTTCTGTGATTCTCGAGTCAGATGTTTACCTTTGTAAAGGGACTTTTTAGTTTTCCTCCGATATCAAAGTTACATTAATTAACATAACCCGTAGAAATTATTAATAATGATTCTAGGTATGTAATCTATATGACATATTTTTAATTTTACACAGGTTTTATGATTTTGATGGAAAACTTTTTGTGATGTGCTTTTTTGGAAATTGGGTTCCAATATACAAAAGTGCTACAATCTAAGTTGTTGTAAAACTTTGGTCTCTCGATTGGGTTTCACTTCTTTTTTTGACAAGATGACACAAAGTAAATTCGGGTACCCTTTGGTAGTGGATGTTTAATAAAAATCATCATACTCGGATTTTCCTTCACACCAAGTACCGGATTGAATTATGATATCTTGTCTAAATCAAATGAAAACAATTTTCTTTTCGTTATGTCAGTATTTGGAGTTGTTGGTGTGGTTTAGTTTGATGTCGTTACTCTCTAATAAAAGTCCCAGGACTTCTCAAATAGGTCGAAACGTTTACTAGTGAATGGGAGGGGAAACTCGTTGTCTTATTGTTTTACTGACGGATCTCCTCGTTTTTCCCTATGTGATCCATTTTTGGAGTCGATGTCAGTAGTAAAAGGTCGAATTCAGAATTTTAGAACCCTTCGACAAAGGAAGACCAAAGACCTTTCATAATGGATAGGTACCTCCGCCTTTCCTTCCACCGTAAAGGAGTCGTGACTCGCATTTCACCCTTGGGTCTCCCAATGACTTACTTACTTACGTTATTCAAACCGACGTCCTGGGTTCTTCTCGGGATTTGACTCTTGGTCTTCGTTTTCACGATCTTGTTGGTGTTAGTTGTTCCCCGAAGACCTGTAGTAATAGATGGAGAGGTCAGGCACGGACTTTAAAGAGGGAAATATGTTTACTCTCCTAACTTGATTTAATAAATATTATGACGAAGGTTAGGTTGTGAACAAAAATTGAGTGTGTAATTCTTCCCGTGTCTACAGAAAAATTTAAGTGTGTACTCCATCTCCCGTGTCTATAAAAGTCTGCGATGTCTCTCTTTAAAGTAAGAATGTTTGGAAATTGCGGGTTCGAATCCCGGTCCGGGACCACTAAGTCTCTACTTACAATCTTAGATCAGGCAAACGTTCATTGATCATGTCCCTCTGTATTGGTCAATTTTATTCTCATACTGTCCACAAAATTGTTTCCTTACATTTGTCATGTTACTTTTGATTCAGTGTAGATACAGAATTTCTTGTATGTCCCCGAAGGGATCGTCAGGTCACCAATTCTAAGACACGAATGTTACGTCCTCTTTACCCAAGCTAGGGACCGGCCCTTTGATTCTAGGGGGTACGGTACACCACGTCAGTTCCTTTTTTTTTTTCTGTCTGTATATACACACACACATATCAAGAAAAAGTTTAGTGTAAGATATGTCAACACAGAATTTAGACCTGGACAGTACATTGGTCGTTAATCGGAACAGAAGTAAATAAGAACTACAGAAGTCATAAGAGTGACCGTTTTACCCTAGAATGGACCCTTCTAATCCCTGTACTCAGACTCACTAGAGGCCCTCAACCACTACCTGTCCCTCCGGACCGCACGACTCTTAGTCTCCCAGCGTTTCTCCGCCTGTGCTGACTTGACTTGACTTCACAAGTAAAATGAGTGTAACATGAACAGTCTCTTGATCGTACGTAGTAAAGAAACGAAAAATTGTTCAAATAGATGAATAAGTAAAAACCGACACGATCCAGAAACGACGACGCACCCGAGAAGAGATCAACGTCTCGTACCCGAATAACATCACCGAAGAGAACTCTTCCTGCCTGAGATCCGGTGAGCTCGAAGGTGTCGACACCGGACACTCGAGTCCTCAACGTCGAGGGTCCGAGGTCTCATGTCCGAGTTGTCGGCACCACATGCCCGAACCAAAGAGGTGACTCTCTATCTAGAATCACTAGAAGGGTTTAGTCCCCAGCGTGGGCACAGAAGACGTGACCGTTCGACTAAGAAATGGTGACTCGGTGGTCCCTCAGGTTGTAAAGAAAGAAACCCGACGGGAGGGTTGGAAAAGACGGATGTGAGGCAAAAAAAGGAAAAATTGTGAGTCGTCAATCAACACGTGATTACCTATTCTTTCTCTGTACTTTATGAAAGAAACGAAGAGGTAAAACCAGGGATATATTAAATTCTTCCAGGGAAGAAAGCGGAAATCTTAGAACGGCGACTAATGAACAAAACGAAACTCAAGTTCAATAGTCACCTTTGAGATTAATAAATACCTCATTTCGAATTAAAAGTCTTTACGTTCGAATAGACATGGGTTTTATTCATAGTATAAGAAACGGGTTTCGTCCTTCATTTTTTCATACGACTCCTCATCAGTTTTCCTGGCTGATAAAGACCGTGACTGTTAGGGTCTAACACAGATTCTCGGAAGATAATATACATAGGTGTGAAGATTGATCTTGGGACGTCTACACCGTGATGAAGGTTTTTCCGACTACTCCACTGCCTTGATAAAAATTTTTTTATCGATTACTTCCGTAAAATCTGAGAAAGGTCGATCCTGTGACATGAAAAAAAAAAAAAGTAAATTAAGAAGTATACTAGGAAGTTCCATCTATTGTATAAGTAAAATATGTTCCTTCCATTCCAAGTCTCTTCTAAGTTAGGACCTAAACTGGAGGTTTGGTTATGAATTCTTCATATTTTTATCCAAGTTTCTTCAACTAGATTCGATATACCCTACCATTTGCTTTCAAGATGCCTTCGTATCGTAACGTAGATTAATGGTTACTTTACTGGAAGAACCGTTCCACCGTCACTCAAAGACAGTCTCCTGATAGTCTATAATCTACTGACGGACAGTCCTTTCGACGTCGTCTGTAAACCTCTTCCTAAGTGCATAGACTTTAACAAGGGTTGGACAGTCTAACAATTTGAGTGTACATCTTACCACTTTTACGTCCAAGGACCCGAGACCGATTTTCGTTGAATTAATATTAAATTTTTCTTTACTTACCCTAAAACGACCACCCATGTCACCTAGTCTTAGACGGACGGTTACGTCCCCTGTGCCCAAACTAGGGACCAGACCCTTATAAGGTGCACGGTGTCTCGTTGATTCGGGTACACCGCGTTGATGACTGGGACGTGAGGTCTCTGATACTCGGTATTGATGGCTCAAGTCACTTGTTGATGACTTCGGACACACGGATCTTAGACTCGAGGTGCTCTCTTCGGTGGCGTCACTCTTCGGGTCCGTGGTGTTGTTTCTCATCGGGGGTGAGCGGTGTTGATCTCTGTCGGACACGTATCGTTGCTTCTGTGTCTCGTTAGTTTTCATTTGTTAAATTTTTTTTTCTTTAATTACAGGACCACTAAGAATACTGACCGACCTACTAAGAAGTTCAATTCGGAAATATGGGTACTTAGACTAGTGATTTTACCCTGTCATCTCACTCCCCTCTCTGATGTGTCGTCGTTCTTTGTTTGTTCGACCCAGTGAAACTGTTCCCAGTCGAAACATCAGAGGATTAACTAACACCCACTCTCTTCGTCAACCACCGGATCAAAAATCTTCTTGTCTGAAACTTTAGTCTGTAGACTAAAAGTTTAAGACCGAGACGGTGAACGACCGTACAGTAAGACTTGTTCAGATTCGGAACTAGTAGATGTAAATATTTTACCGTCACTTTTCTTAAGAGAAAAATACCGACAAAAGTCATGATCTACCGTTTCATGTTGCTCCGTAGACATGGAACAACTTGATTATGACTTTAGACATGATTATAACCTTATAATCACGAGTTGTCTACTTTGTTCACTTTACGTGTCACCTTAAACGTAGCCGAAGAATTAACTTGTTTACAGTTATTCACGACTCTCTGAATGAAAGAGAGATTTTAATTAAGATAGATACGGAGTAGTTAAATCTAAATGTATGTTAGGTGAGAAGAATCAAAACATTCGTCATTTGCAACGACTTAATTGACTAATTGGTCCTTGTTTTTTCTATCTTTTTGATTTTTTAGACTTAACTTTAAGTAGGCTTTAATACGTGTGTCTTTTAGTCTGGTGTTAAATAGTAAATTGTTGTCTCCACTGTTTACCGTTTATTAGTGTATTTCAGAAAAAAAGGGTAATCAAGACAAAGGTCCATATCCCTCATTGTTTGTCCCTTTTGTGGAAAATTTCGAACAAAAATTGTTCGTTTGTATAGTCCTACATAAGCATGTACGTATTTATTACAAAGGGTAATGACTGAGAAAAGAGGTCTCTATTCCGTCCTGTCTACAATAGTCAACCTACATGTGTCTCCGTCGGGTGGGAGTGAGATGTCAAGTAATCCGGACGAAAGGAAGAAGGGGATCGAAGTGAATTACAATTATGTGAATGGTTCATGAATTATACACGGACTGTGACAAGATTTTTACGATTTACATAAGGGAGTGTTGAGACACTCCATCCATCGAAAATGGGGTAAAATATTTAATTCGTTAATTTAGAACCTCTGTCTTCATCGACCGAGTTCCAATGTTCCGTCTTGGTCCTGAGGAACATGACGAAGGGACTGAAGGAGGATGAGGAAGGTGGAATTTAGAAAAAGTGTTTGTGGGTGGAGTTGGATTAGGACTGTGTTAGTGTCTCTCCTGAGAAACTAGGGTGAGAGGGTGTGTCCGTTGGATTGGAAGTGAACGGGAACCAGTTACTGGGACCAAGATGACTGTTGATCAATTTAAGTTCTCCTTCAAACTAGATGGGAGGTCCTGTTGGAGTCCATTCGGAGATGGTCGGGATAAAGTAAATGAACGGAAAAAGAACCCTCTCTTTAGGTCCTGGGAAAGGTTTGGAAAGACCGAATAGGGGTCTGTAAAGGAGAGGATCTCTATGTTTCAGTTTCGACGTTCCCCGTTCTCTCGTAAACCCCCTTTTTTTTTTTCTCGTCGAGACCTTGGTGTACTATTTTAATTAGTACCAATATATTGATAAGTTTCAGTGTTTCGACCTGTCTTTAGTCCTACACTTGGGTCTATACACTGAAAGTTCAAGTGTGGTCATTACGAGGTTACGAGAAGTGACTAGTCAACGGTACTCAGGGCACTTGTTGTCCTCGAACCGACCCTCGTTACCCCGTCTCTGTTCTAGTTTTTAGTTTTCCTCCTGTCCACAGGCTTTCCCGATCGTTTCCTATTTATCCCAACACTTTACTATAGTTTCTTTCTCCTCCTTAAGGACTTCCTCCACAAAAATAAATAGTATCCCGAGGTTGTATGCATCCTATTTTATAAAGTTCCAATTCCCGTAAGTTTGGTATTCGTTCTTGGGTGTTTTGATCAGTAAAGACTTAAAGATGGTATGACGAAAATAATAGACTAGTCAAATGTAATAAACTTTGATAGAGTTAAGGGACAAGATATGATATTTGTAACAAATTCCCATTACTTATACGAAATGGACAAGAATTCACCTATAAATTAATGTATTAATTTTTATACTTATATAAGAAGAGTTTGTGTGTGTGTATGTGTTATATAATGTCTTTTTCGTTTTTGACGGTTAGGAGGACGGAAAAAATTTGAGAGATTCTGGTGATGTATGTAGACCGTATATAAGAAAGTCTAAAAATTTTTATGTGTATGTATGTATGAATCTTTTGTATATAATAAAACGACACAAAACAATTTACACTTTTATACGTACGATAGAACGATAAACGAAAGAAACTAGTTATGACGCGAAGACTCTATAACAAATCAACGAGTCAGTACAGACTGAGAAACGCTAGGGTACCTGAGGCCGTATGGTCCGAAGGGACAGGAAGTGGTAGAGGGTCTCGAACGAGTTTGAGTACAGGTAACTCAACCACTACGGTAGGTTGATAGAGTAAGAGACAGTAGGGGAAGAGGAGGACGGAAGTTAGATAGGGTCGTAGTCCCAGAAAAGATTATTCAGCCGAGAAGTGTAGTCCACCGAAGACTCTATCCAGGGAAAATTATAAACAAGAACTGAGAGGGGATGGGTTGATATGTGTGTATGGCGGATGTTCCATTTACGTATCACTCGCACAATTTCCTTAGTTCACTAGTAGGGTCACATGTCAGATATTTTATTAAAGACTAAAAGTCTAAGAAAAGGGATAGGAGGTCAAAGAGTTTTAAAGACAAGACCAGGAAATTTACGTAAAGGAGGTATGAAACAGAGTAAAGTCAAGTCAGTGAGTCAGTACAGACTGAGAAACGCTGGGGTATCTGACCTCGTGTGGTCCGAAGGGACAGGTAGTGGTTGAGGGTCTCGAACGAGTTTGAATACAGGTAACTCAACCACTACGGTAGGTTGGTAGAGTAGGAGACAGCAGAGGAAAAGAAGGACGGAAGTTAGAAAGGGTCGTAGTCCCAGAAAAGGTTCCTCAGTCAAGAAGTGTGGTCCACCGGTTTCATAACCTCGAAGTCGTAGTCAGGAAAGTTACTTATAAGTCCTGACTAAAGGAAATCCTACCTGACCAAACTAGAGGGACGTCAGGTTCTCTGAAAGTTCTCAGAAGAGATCGAGGTGTCAAGTTTTCGTAGGTAAGAAAACGAGAGTTGGAAGAAATACCAGGTTGAGAGTGTAGGTATGTACGATGACCCTTTTGGTGTCGAAACTGATCTGCCTAGAACCGATGAAACCGTGTTACCAAAGGACTGGGGACCAAAGATACTTCCTGTGGTGATGATTACTTTGTATTCCTAGATACCTTAGACTGTCGGGACTTATTTTTAGGTTCTGCGTTATGTGCGATTTCTAGTCGTACATCATTAGAGTTCGTATCTTATACGAACTCTCATGGTCTTTCTTGTTTATCTTGTGAAGTATTGTTTATAATCTATCCCTATCCTTTGTTAATCTACTCATCATTATATTTTAAAGATAAATAGTGTTTCATCTTCAGATCCTTAAATATCAAGATTTGGTTATGACGACAACATACAGTCTTGTATAGTTTTCGTACTCCAGGGATATAGTTTGACTTGAAATGATATCATGGTTCGACGAACTATTTGTAAACAGGTTTCTAATTTTGGTAAGAGTGTATTTCCTTTTAGTTACAGTGATTAGATACCCCTTCTCTTTTTTTTTTTGAAAAGTTTACATCTAAAAGTAGAGTAGAAGTCATCCATAGTTCAGGAAGTCAGTTAAAATTGGTAGGGTTTACTCTAATAGTATAAACATCGGGAGAACTTTTGTACTAACATCTGAGAGGGGGTCAGTGAGTTATCGTTC
The DNA here is from genome assembly GCA_006410555.1 of Capra ibex. Classification (NCBI taxonomy): domain Eukaryota; kingdom Metazoa; phylum Chordata; class Mammalia; order Artiodactyla; family Bovidae; genus Capra; species Capra ibex. Next base: position 458,402 of record SJYO01043764.1, on the reverse strand, counting down.
GTCTACGTGGAAAATAGGTTGGACGACGACGATGACGACGATTCAGCGAAGTGAGCACAGGTTGAGACGTGTTGGGGTATCTGCCGTCGGGTGGTCCGAGATGACAGGGACCCTAAGAGGTCCGTTCTTGTGACCTCGACCAACGGTAAAGGAAGAGGTTACGTACTTTCACTTTTCATTTTCACTTCAGCGAGCCAACACAGACTGGGAGTCGCTGGTGTACCTGACGTCGGATGGTCCGAGGAGACAGGTACCCTAAAAGGTCCGTTCTCGTGACCTCACCCCACGGTAACGGAAGAGGTAAATAGGTTGGGCTTCAGGAATGTTTCAACTCTAGAGAGAGTGAAAGGATAGAAGTCTCTTTTTATTAACTAGGGTCGTGGACGATACTTAAAATTATAAGAAATTGTAATGACAGTTAAGTTAAGAGGTACGTTCTTTAAGAGTTCTTGGACGTTGTGTCGGCATGTATTTCTTTAGTTTCGAAAGAGTAAGAAAAGAAGTATTCCTACTGATTAAGGTTGGTGAGTTTGAAAAGTAGTCTAGTATAAAAAAGGAATGACATATTGTCGTTTTCCTATCAAACTGGACGAGACTCTCTACGAGTTTTTACTCTATTCGTACTGTTGAACGCCCTGTTGGGTCCTCAAAGTGGAGTAGAGTAGGATAAGGGACGGTGGGGTTAGAAGGACGTGTCGAGAGGAGTGACCAAACGGTATTCTACGCCATTCTCCGGGTCAAATAGTCTGTGTCCCTTTGTACCGAGAATCTTACAATAAGTGGTATTTACTGTAAGTGAAACTCCGGTCTAGATCGACCCATTTATGACTATCCCAGTTGACCTGTTTTTCATGTTTACGGATAACGATGGTGAAGACTGACACCATTTGTCGAGTCTCGATTCATGTATTCGTGAAAATTTTCCTCACTAATATGTCAAATCGTCACACGATCCATTTTCCGTCTTTCAGTCTGGATTTTTCCTGTGTCTCTCCCTTTCGCCATTGATCTCTCCAGTCTTCTCGTCCCAGGTTCCTTGAGGCTTTTAATTTCGGGGGGAAAAGGACCAATAACACGTATACACTGATCGACCACAACCTGGTTTTGACAATCCATCGTCTTATAATAGGGTTCATCGACTAATAATCTGTACTGTTACATTCCCCTCTGGAAGTGTTGGTTTGGATAGAATCTTATAATACGTTTCCATGTATATGAGAGATATAACAAAAGAACAATGACTGGTATTTACAGTCTTAGGTAGGTGTTTTGACCGATAAAGGTCCATTACACCCTAAGATGACCACAAAGGCTGGGGTTGTAGAATTGAGGTCTTTTAGTCGTGATTACGGACAATAGGAGTTATTTGATATTGAAGGTACCCTCGTCTCTATTTGGAATAAAGAGGTATAAAAGTGGTGGGTCATCTCCCGGACCGTATATTGTCCGTAAGCCATTTACTAACGAAATGTAAATTTAGTAGGAGGGCTACCGAAGTATGACGTTCTAAAAGTAAATTTTGATTGTTTCTTGATGTATGGATAATCTCTCCGATTTTGGGTTTGTTTGTTTTGTAGGACTGTTAAGGTTTACGATTGATCCTGTACCTTGTTGAGAGTATTTAACGACCACCCTTACGTTTTACCATGACGGTGAAACCTTTTTGTTAAACCCTTGTTTTTGTGTACAGGTATGTTTTTAGACATGTATTTACGAGTGTTTTGACATATTTTGTTGAAATGAATGTTAAAGGTTTATGATCTTTGATACGTTTGGGTGGTTCATCTTATAATAAGTCGTTGTTTTTTTACTTTATGACTACAAGAGATTGTACCCGCTTGGAATTTTTATGATACTACTCACTTTCTTCGGTCAGTGATTCTTAGTGTACAACATATTAAGGTTAATATCTTCTGCAGGTTTTGTCCGTTTAATAGGTTTCTGTCTTTTCGTCTGATCCTCTCAGTCCTCCCTTCACCCCTCTCTGACGAGTACCCATGTCCAAAGAAAGCCGGTACTGTTTTTACAAGATTTTAATCTATCATTTCTGACTGTATATTAAATCATTTATGTGAGTTTCCCACTTACTTAAAGAACCAAATACTTAATATATAGTTATTTTGATAATAAATTTTTTTCTCTGGGATAATAATAACTCCCCCCAAGTACAAACCCTTGCGTACATTCTTAATTACTAAAATTTTAAATTTTTTTTTTATTTTTTAATTTTTATTTTTTTTTTTTTTCTCTTTTCGAAAGGATTCTAAACTTCTCCTTAATACTATGACGGACTTTTAGTGGATCAAATCAGTGTCGTGTATTCAGGATTGTTGAAAAACTCGATACTGACTTTTTCCGTTTCCTACAAGGTAAGTTCTCGGTGACTTCCTAGGTCCATTAATTTAGCTTTAGTGTGTCATCACTTTAAGTTTTCCGTTGGGACGACGGCCAGTAACAGTGTCATACATAGTAAAGATGAAGTAAAAAACCAACATGAAGCACCGTACACCCTAGAATCAAGGGACTGTTCCCTAGTTTAGTTTGGGTACCGGTGACGTCACCTTTGCACCTCAGAGTTGGTGACCTGAGGGAAGTAAAGACAAATATTTCTACAGAATTTACAAGGAGGCCTTTGGGAGTTCGCGTCGTGGAAGAGTACAGAGGATAACAAAGACTGGTTAAAAAAAGAAAAAATTAGGGTCTCTAACGTTAGAATATTACTATCGTGACACTGAAAGTCTCTGGGTCGATTAGGGTACATGTTGGAAAATTCTTATTATACGGGGTCGTAGATGGATTTTCGTGATGATCCGGTATTTTATATAGGTGTCAGTATTTGTGGTTTTGTACGAGACGACGACAGGTGAACAAACCGAGGTTACCAATCCACTTCACTGCCGTCTTAAGCGTCTAAGTGGTCTTAGACTGTCCCCGGCGCTGCACTTACGAAGACGAGACCGGGGAACAATAGGAAACTAGGGACATAAATTTTTGACCAGTCGTTTTATGTCGACGAAATTACGTTTGTCAGGATACCGTTACTTTTGTTATTTCGTTGTTGACGGTGACACCCGATCGTGTACAAATCCCAGGAAGAGGGGAAGTCTTTGGTTGTCTACTACGGCGCGGGTTCGCAGGTGCATCTAATTCTCGATGCCTGAGATCGACAAACGACAGTGAGGGGCGGTGGTGACCTCTACAGTGGTTACACGACACACAAATAAAAATTCGTCCCTTGGAGCACTCATGGTTCTTTTAAATGGGGTGCAACTACCTGACCTTGGTCTCCTTCTCTCCGCATAATACAAAAGACAAAAGTTTGGGGAGAGAAGATTACCTTCCTCCCTTTTGTTTGGGGGGTTTTGGGACGAAGAGGTCAACTGACATGTCAGAGTAGGTTCAGGTCTACTCTGACTATTATTTTTGTCTGAGTCAAGTCGAGTCAACAAGTCAGCACAGCCCGAGAAACGCTGGGGTACTTAGTGTCGTGCGGTCCGGAGGAACAGGTAGTGGTAGAGGGGCCCAAGTGAGTTTGTGTAGGTAGCTCAACCACTACGGTAGGTCGGTAGAGTAGGAGACAGGAGGGGGGTTAGGGAGGGTCGTAGTCTCAGAAAAGGTCACTCAGTTGAGAAGCGTACTCCACCGGTTTCATGACCTCAAAGTCGAAATCGTAGTAAGGAAGGTTTCTTTAGGGTCCCGACTAGAGGAAGTCTTGCCTGACCAACCTAGAGGAACGTCAGGTTCCCTGAGAGTTCTCAGAAGAGGTTGTGGTGTCAAGTTTTCGTAGTTAAGAAGCCGTGAGTCGGAGAAGTGTCAGGTTGTGAGTGTAGGTATGTACTGATGACCTTTTTGATATCGGAACTGATCTGTCTGGAATCAGCCGTTTCATTACAGAGACGAAAAGTTATACGATAGATCCAACGAGTATTGAAAAGAAGGTTCCTCATTCGTAGAAAATTAAAGCACCGACGTCAGTGGTAGACGTCACTAAAACCTCGGGGTTTTTTATTTCAGACTGTGACAAAGGTGTCAAAGGGGTAGATGAAGGGTACTTCACTACCCTGGTCTACTGTACTAGAAGCAAAAGACTTACAACTCGAAATTCGGTTGAAAAAGTGAGAAGAGAAAATGAAAGCAGTTCTCCGAGAAATCGAGGAGAAGTGAAAGACGGTATTCCCACCACAGTGGACGTATAGACTCCAATAACTATAAAGAGGACCGTTAGAACTAAGGTCGAACACAAAGAAGGTCGGGTCACAAAGAGTACTACATGAGACGTATCTTCAATTTATTCGTCTCACTGTTATATGTCGGAACTGTATGAGGAAAAGGATAAACCTTGTTCAGACAATAAGGTATAGGTCAAGATTGACAACGAAGGACTGGACGTATATCTAAAGAATTCTCCGTCCAGCCCACCAGACCGTAAGGGTAGAGAAAGTCTTAAAAGGTCAAACAACACTAGGTGTGTCAGTTTCCGAAACTGTATCAGTTATTTCGTCTTTATCTACAAAAAGACCTTGAGAGAACGAAAAAGGTACTAGGTCGCCTACGACCGTTAAACTAGAGACCAAGGAGACGGAAAAGATTTTGGTCGAACGTGTAGACCTTCAAGTGCCAAGTACATAACGACTTCGGACCGAACCTCTTAAAATTCGTAATGAAATTCTCACACACTCTACTCACGTTAACACGCCATCAAACTCGTAAGAAACCGTAACGGAAAGAAACCCTAACCTTACTTTTGACTGGAAAAGGTCAGGACACCGGTGACGACTCAAAAGGTTTAAACGACCGTATAACTCACGTCGTGAAAGTGTCGTAGTAGAAAGTCCTAAACTTTATCGAGATGACCTTAAGGTAGTGGAGGTGATCGAAACAAACATCACTACGAAAGATTCCGGGTGAACTGAAGTGTAAGGTCCTACAGACCGAGATCCACTCACTAGTGTGGTAGCACTAATAGAACCAGTACTTCAAGAAAAAACATGTCAAGAAGACAAATAAGAACGGTGGAGAAGAATTATAGAAGAACGAAGACAATCCAGGTATGGTAAAGACAGGAAATAACTCGGGTAGAAACGTACTTTACAAGGGAACCATAGAGATTAAAAGAACTTCTCTAGAGATCAGAAAGGGTAAGACAAGAAAAGGAGATAAAGAAACGTGACTAGAGACTCCTTCCGAAAGTATAGAGAAGAACGATAAGAAACCTTGAGACGTAAGTCTACGAATATAGAAAGGAAAAGAGGAACCGAAAAGTGAAGTGACGAAAAGTGTCGATAAACATTCCGGAGGGGTCTGTCGGTAAAACAAAAAAACGTAAAGAAAAGATACCCCTACCAGAACTAGGGACAGAGGACATGTTACAGTGTTTGGAGTCAGGTATCAAGTAGTCGGTGAGATAGATAGTCTACATCAGGGAATTTAGATAAAGAGTGAAGATGACATATTAGTATTCCCTAAACTAAATCCAGTCTAATTCATTGTTGTTTATATTATCCTATTCAAACCAATTTTCGACACAGAATTGGTAAAAATTTTTACGTAAGAAAAACTTAAACTTTTCCCAATGAGGGGGAAATACTGGTGACCGAGACTGTATTTTGTTACGACTAAATGTTTTTATCGAAGTTTAGATAGAGATCTCTCTCCCTTTACCTACCCATATGGCCAAAAGTAATGTAGAACATCTTAAATAATCCAGTGTCGATGGTATATTACCTATTAATTATACACGGTCTGGGACACGAGTCATGAAATGAACCCAATAGATTAGAAATATTAAAAGGATACTCCATCTATAATATTAGCAATAAAATGTCTACTTCTTTGATTTAGAATTTAAACAAAGAGTTATGTTTAGTCCATAGGAACCTCTTCCGACTGGTGTGTGTTTTTTAATAACCAATACATTCTTAAGGTCCTTCTTTTCTTGTAGATATTTAGGAGTCGGATTAGAAGGTAAATTTACTATAGTGTAAATTGCGTTTGAACAATTTCATAGGTTTTACGTTTCGTAGATGTAAATAATTTTATAAACAATAAACCTTCCAATTTTTTTTAAAACAAGTTTTACTTCGGGTATAGTAAGAACATTACGATGAGATTCCATGAAAGCTCTTAAAGGTTTTATAGATGTAGTGTCTTATAAAAAATCTTCTTGTCGAAATGTACAATCACGATTGTTCTAAAACAGTTCACACGACTCCCGACAAAAAAAAAAGTAAATAAGGTGTATGTAAATAATTTTTGAAATTATACAGTTCGTAATTTTTACTTCTTCAATTCACTCCGTGTCGGACAGGTATTCTTCGGTCGACAGAGTGAATGTCTATTAATGGTATATTACTCCATTCGTGTTAGTGTCTCGATACACGAATCTTAATACCCTCGTGTTTGCTGTCTCTGTAGTTTTTACAAAGGTCTTTTTCTTCCGGTCTCCGTACCTCTGAACGTGTCTGTGGACCCAGGTTGAAGGAGTTCTTTAGACCTTCCTGGTTTCTCTAAGAAGTTTCCTTTATATACCATATCCGATATTTGTCTATTCTGAGTAAACATTTATGATAATTGTAATTCCTATATGGAATCCTTTGGTAAAGGGGTCGTGTGATAGTCCAATTAAACACACACTTACACGGGTTGAAGTCTTATTATAAGATGGTGTTTTCTCAGGTTCAAATAAAATTTCTGATAAAAAAACACCGGAATTTAGCAAAGGGACCATAAGTTGAAACCCCTAGACCTCCTCTCATAATGGAAATAGACAATTCAGTCTAGACGTTTATAAATAAGTGATCGTAGGATTTCGTTGTTCATTAGACTAAAGGAGGACAATTGAAAATAAATGTCTCATGAAATGTAGAGACTTTCGTAAAAGGGTGTGGAGTCGAGTAGACTTGAAGTAATCCCACAAGAAAACTCTGAATGAATCGTACGGGTTAAGGTAAAGTTGCATAGGGTCTTGCAACAACAGAATAATTTGGTCGTTGTTCCGATTGTTTTTGAGGACCTTAATTTATGAACGTCTTGACTAGTTGTGACCGATACACGGGTCATGACAAAATTCGTGAAATGTACAAAGTAGAGTAAAAAAAGAGTATTCTCTTTCTCAGATACCTCTATTTATGATAATGAAATAATCTTTGGCTCCGTTTCTCTGTAATTTGTCTTTCATAGACTCTATCCTCAATTTGGGTCCGTTAAGATTCGAAATTTTGGTACACGAGAAGACACAGATCCACCCATTAGTGATGATCAATTATTAAAAGTAAAGACAATAATAGATCGGTAATAAAAAGAGAGTAAGGACCACACCTCGTCATAAACATACTTTTTCTCAACATAGAAAAATATAATAACAAAGAATAAGTAATTCGACTTAGATGTCCTTGTTCCCTTTCGTTTTTTATACTTATTAAGATTTTCACCAAAAAAAAGACAGATATTAAAATTTAGAAAGGGTGTAGATAATCTACTGACTTTTTTGGGATCACAAAATGAAGTTGAACACAAAGTTTGTGATGAAACTCCCTTCACAAATGAAAATTCACTTTTAAAAAGTGAATTGAACGAAAAATTTTCATTAATTTCATCCTGGAACAAAATTCCACTTCTGTAAACCTCAGAATTTGACTGAGTTAAGTACTTTTAATTAAAATAAAGGTTTTAGACCACCCTTAAACTGTCGGAGTTTTGACTCTATGGTTACATTTTTTTAAATGTACACCTGTATTTATTTATATGTTGGTGTTTATATGCAAACACATATTTGTGTATCTATTATAAGGAAGGTACTTGAGACAGTGATCTTATATTATATCGAAATTCGTTCACCTGACCGACAAGACTAATAGGAGTAAGTTGCTCTGATACTCCATACATGTCATAAGGTTTTCGTTTCTGAGTTGTCTACCTAAAGTTCCGTGTTCAACTCTTTCCTTTTTTCTTTCTTTTCGGTTCTTCTTGATTTTTCCTTTTTCGTCTTTCTTCAGTGATAAACATGTTGGTATATGTTTTCTATTAGTCGGAACCCTTAAGGGACCCCCAAGTCACCAATCCTGAGTCGTGAAAGTGACGGTACGCATCCAAGTTAGGGACCAGTTCTTTAATTCTAGAGTGTTCTCACACACACACACACACACACACACGCACGCACGCACGCACGTACGCACGTGCGTACACAATCAGCGAGTCAGCACAAGGTGAGAAACGCTGGGGTACCTGACATCGGGTGGTCCGAAGAAACAGACACCCTAAGAGGTCCGTTCTTATGACCTCACCCACCGTCCCGGTTTTTCTTTCTTTTAGTCAGAAAAGTAACCCTACTGGTTACCGTCGGTTTTACTCTTTTGAGACGACGAGACATCTATCCGTTTTCATTTCTAAACATTTAGTGTCGTGTAACTTTTGGTGAGTGTAAAGTTATCTTTACCGTTCGATGAATTGGAGGGACACTTAGTCAAAGGAGTATACTTTTTACTCCTATTGTTATTGTGGATGGAATGTACCTACGATACTTCGATAGCCGTTTCGTGAATCGTCTGATACGTTGGCTTACATCGTGGTTCGTTTACACTTTATTTATTTGTTTACTTATAATAAACAGAGACAGTAGTGGATCCCTTCACTTCCACAGTATATCGTACCATACCGTAAAGTCTTACTTGGAATTAAGGAAAAAGTACTTCATTACTACTTGAGTCCATTTTCGTTCCGTACTAAATGTCCGACGTTTGATACCTTAATACTTTCTCCGGTCACCGTTTGTTTGACGTAAGTTCACCTTGACTTATGTATGTGTATGTAGAGAGATACGTACGCACACACGACGGTGAAGTCGTCACAGGCTGAGACGCTGGGACACCTGACATCGGGGGGTCCGAGGAGACAGGAACCCTAGGAGGTCCATTCTTATGACCTCACCGAACGGTACAGGAGGAGATCCCTTGGAAGGGACTGGGTCCCTAACTTAGACTCAGAGAATACAGAGGAAGAAATGACGATCACAGTCGACCCTTCGGGGGAGAGATATATATATATACCGTGTGCTTTTTGGATGTCATTAATAAAACTATATTATCTTCTGTCCCTTTGACAACATCTAGTTTTCTTTCCTCCCTTTTATAATACATATGTGTAGGGTGTATGTCAGGAGGGGAGTGTGTGTGTGTAAGAAACTGATTATGGATGTGATGACTTGTTAGACATCAGTGAACCTTTTTAGCATCTATACTTGTTTTGGAGTTCTATATGTCACGAAGGTTTTGATGAAAAGTAAACTTATTAAGACAACTGTTCAGTAGATAGGATATACTTTTGATAAAGTAAGTTTTACATTTGTATTTCCGAATTTCTGTTATAGATGTTTATAAAAATCACTATTGTTCTTACGTACATTTTACAAAAACAGTTGATATTTCTTTCGTCATGTATTTTGATTATCTTTGTCACAGTCATGTTATCTGCGTAAATCAGTAAAGACCCTTTATAGACAACGAGTTTTATGAGTGATCGAAATCTTTTAGACTACTTTGTAAGATGGACTACCTTTGTTTCTCAATCGGATCATCTGTCAGAGAGTTCGTATAATTTTTGGAGAATATAAAAGAAACATTAAATATATAACATAGAGAGATATACAACAAAATTACTACCGTACGATTACCTTTGGTAACTAAATACGTATTTTCATTCTTTATTTTATCTTTAGTGCAATATTTTGATGTATTTTAAAAATTAAATAGATGAATTTTTTTAAGATTATACATCACCTTGATTTACGTTAAAACAAGACATAACAGGTTCAGAGGATATTTACACAATAGTATAAAAGTATTAAATTTTTTATTTTTTCTCTTTCTTTTTGTTAGTCCACGGGACGCACACCCCTCTTTGATATAATACTAAACATCATGTCTATATATACGGTTTAGTACTGTATTTCGTGTTTGATTCTGTTTTGACGAACTTTGTAGTCAAGTGAGTCTGGGTAAACAAGATTCTGAAATATAAACGTTACAGGTTATACCATCGGAGTTGGGTGTACTCAGATATCTCATTCACTTTACAACGATCTTGTTTAACTCTACACAATATCTACATTTTCGTGTAGGATCTAAAACGCTGTATCATACTTTTCTTGTTACATTTTATGTAACAATCAGTAAGAATATAGCCAATGTACAACTTTGCTATAAAACCTATATCGTTCAATTTTTGTTATATAACGATTTTAATTACAGTGAACAAAGAAAAATGAAAAATTTATACGGCGATCTTTTAACTTTTAATAGGATACACGGAACGTCAGGTAAAGAAACCCGTCACGGCGATGTCTGTGTAAATTACCGTTGAGTCGAACTTAAGGATATAAGGTTTCAAATTTAGTGACTGATAAGGCCTTTGATCTGATCAAATGTTTAAATTGGTTAGGGACGGGTGTGATACGATTAAAGACTGGATTTTGGTGGGATAATGATTGGAGTCAATCAGTCAAGTCAGCGAGTCGGTACAGGTTGAGAAACGTTGGGGTACCTGACGTCGTGCGGTCCGAAGGGAAGGTAGTGGTTGAGGACCTCGAATGAGTTAAAGTACAGGTATCTCAGCCACCACGGTAGGTTGGTAGAGGAGGAGACGACAGGGGAAGAGGAGAGTGGAAGTTAGAAAGGGTCGTAGTCCCAGAAAACAGTCAAGAAGCGTAGTCCACCGGTTTCATAACCTCAAAGTCGAAGTTGTAGTCAGGAAGGTTACTTATAAGTCCTGGCTAAAGGAAATCCTACCTGACCAACCTCGAGGAACGTCAGGTTCCCTGAGAGTTCCCAGAAGAGGTTGTGGTGTCAAGTTTTCGTAGTCAAGAAGTCGCGAGTCAAAAGAAATATCTGGTTGAGAGTGTAGGTATGTACTGGTGACCTTTTTGGTATCGAAACTGATCTGCCTGGAAACAGCCGTTTCATTACAGAGACACAAAATTATACGACTGATCCAACCGATATCGAAAAGAAGGTTCCTCGTTCACAGAAAATTAAAGTACCGACGTCAGTACTAGACGTCACTAAAACCTCGTGGTTTTTTACTTCAGAGAGTGACAAAGGGGTAGATAAACGGTACTTCACTACCCTGGTCTACGGTACTAGAATTCAAAAGACTTACAACTCAAAATTCTGTTGAAAAAGTGAGAAGAGAAGGTGAAAGTAGTTCTCCGAGAGATCAAGAAGAAACGAAAGACGGTATTCCCACCACAGTAGGTGTATTGACTCCAATGACTTGATTGGAGTCGGAGGTTTTAAATGAATACCTGTGATTGAGGGGGTGAAAATTCTGTGAGTACTCTGACAGTTCTACCACGACCGAGTCGTTCAAATCCTTTAGACCGAAACATACTAGTTGACCAAAGGGACCACCAGAGACATACACCATAATTGTTTCAGTTGCTTAATTCTCAACATTTTACGTTATTCAGTATGACTCCTCCACATTGTCCTGTCAGTCTTTTTTCATGAGTATATATCCAACAAGACAGATCACTAAATTTAATAGATTTAACTTTAGGTGTGAACATCGTTAGATGGAAAAAGACCTTTTCACTTTCTCGTCTAGTGTACCCGTGATTTCAAGGACGCTGTCTCATCCTTCCTCATACATTGTAATTTAATCTGTTGGTCATATGACATAGTCAAAGTAACTCCAAAAACTCAGAATATTTTTCGACCTTTGTAGTAGATTTCAAAGTCTGACATCTTAGGAATAATAAAAGAACAAAACATGTTCTCACCTCAAAATTCCTTCTTTGCTTTGTTTGCACCGGTAGAGATGATGAAAAGAAAGTCAGAACCATTCAAATCAGTGATTCAGTACCGACTTAGAAAACGTTAGGGTGACCTGACAGCCGCCGGTCCGAGGAGACCGGTACGCTAAAGGGTACGGTCTCATGATGTCACCTAACGGTAAAGGAAGAGCTCTTCTAGAAGGACTGGGTTCCTAGTTTGTGGGCAGAGGATGTAACGTCCACCTATGAAGTAGCTGACTTGGTGGTCCTTTCGGGAGAATCAGAATCTTGAGTCATTTTGTGGTTAAATTTCAGGTTTCCGGTCCCATTTGGGGGATCAGATCTCGACTAATATTACACCGTTGAATCAACCGTAGGTGGTTCAAACGGGTCATGTCTCACTTAATGTAACACTTAATGTAGCACGGTAAAACTAAGGAAGTTACCGCTGTAAATTTGAGGTCTTAATATCGGTGAATTTATTCGGTATAAATACTTTTCGATTTATGTGGGAGTTTAGTGATTTGTCTTTTGGTATGTATTCTGAGTTAAAAGTTGAAAAGTGGTAACATGTGTATGATTAGAGTTCATTGTGTAAGGGTAAATGACGTTTTATTAGTGGGTAGGGTGGGTTCCAATTGATAAAAGAACACTCCTTTGAAGGAGTCTCAAGATGTGTAGTCATTTAGTCTTCTCAAAGAATTATTTATGTCTGTAGTCTATGGGAGGTTTAGGATACCGTTGGATTGATGTCTTGTAGTCTTATTTTTAGAATTGAACCCTTGATACGTAAATACTGTTTTTATGTAAATGAACTAAATAATTATACTACTTGTTGTTAGAGCGTCAAAATGAAAGTAAAAGTTGTTCAAAGAATAAAGGGGTGAGAGTTACTTATGAGTTTAGTTTAGGTATAATTGTTTACTTCTTACTAATTCTTACTGGTGACTCTTTTGTCATAAGATTTTGGTTTCTCTTTTAAAATGAAAATAAAATCTAGTGATTATGGTGAAGTATTAATTTACCAGATAAGTTTTACAGAGGTGTCCCACACACAAATATACACATGTGTGTATACATTTTCCCTCTCTACACAAGTTTTTCGAGTTTTTTAATATTCGTCTCTGGGACAAAAGGTCGGACGGAAGTTCAGATGTTAGACGTCACTCGGTTGTATTTAACGACTTGTAGATTCTACTGGGAAAACACTTAAGACACTTCTTCTCGTCGTCGTCCACAATGTCCCTTGTGATAGCGTGCTTCTCTGTGGGAGTGAGTGACGGTCCTGGACTGAAATGTAGTCAAGACGTAGAAGTGAAAATTGAGGTACGGACGTCGAGTAGAGATGAACTTGTCGGGAAGTCGTTGTATTGTGAGTGGTATAAACCCCTGTCCTTAAGTTCTTCACTTTTATAGGGACAGTCCTCAATTACTTCTTTTGTCCGTTCTCGTTAAAACTAAAGAACTCGAAGTTTACTATTTTGAGTCTGTCTCCACCGTTTTAAGAGGTTCACGGTTTCTCTTCCCCCCTTCCCGTAGGAGAAGGAGTTAGGAAAATTACCTATCCCTGGAGGAATCTCTTACAACACCTTTTATGTAACAGTGGTGTAAAATCGACCTCATTTCGGTACTTCCCTTTCTCTTTCTACTCCCCTCTTGTCTGATTTCATCTATGACAAAATTCGTATTGTCGAGTCTTCTTAGACCATGAGGTTAGGGAGTTGGGGTAGGTAGTCGTGAGGACTGTATAAAGGGAAACATTCCAAAGGGTCAATATGGAGGGAACAACCTGACGAAAAGTAGACTAAGAACCGGACCCTTCATCAGTATTATCTCGAGTGGAACCTAATAAACACTTTACTACGTAATCACAATAAACTTAAAAAGATATATAACTATAAAGTCTTATTTGTCACCCCTCTTTAAGTCAAGTCAAGTCAGCGAGTCAACACAGACTGAGAAACGTTGGGGTACCTGACGTCGTGCGGTCCGAAGGGACAGGAAGTGGTAGAAGGTCTCGAACGAGTTTGAGTACAGGTAACTCAGTCACTACAGTAGGTTGGTAGAACAGGAGACAGTAGGGGGAGAGGACGGAAGTTAGAAAGGGTAGTAGTCCCAGAAAAACTTACTCAGCCTAGAAGCATAGTCCGTCGGTTTGATAACCTCGAAGTCGAAGTCGTAGTCAGGAAGGTTACTTATAAGTCTTGGCTAAAGGAAATCCTAACTGATCAACCTAGAGGAACGTCAGGTTCCCTGAGAGTTCTCAGAAGAGGTTGTGGTGTCAAAACTTTCGTAGTTAAGAAAACACGAGTTGGAAGAAATACCAGGTTGAAAATGTAGGTATGTACTGATGACCTTTTTGGTATCGAAAAAACCAGCCGTTACAGAGACGAAAAAGTATGTGACAGATCCAAACAGTATCAAAAGGAAGGTTCCTCGTTCACAGAAAATTAAAGTTCCGACGTCAGTGGTAGACGTCACTAAAACCTCGGGTTCTTTATTTCGGAAAGTCACAAAGGTGACAAAGTGGAAGATAAACGGTACTTCACTGCACTGGTCTTTATAGAGGACTCTAAACCACTAGCCTATATGGAGGGATCTAAATACGATTTGGGTTCTAATAGTTCGGAAGAGTGGTCGGAGGGACAGCGGTCCGACGTAACACCGTCCGTGTGTGTAAAGAAGTTTGGTAGAGATAGAAAGATTTTTGTATAAAAATAACACGAGGACGAGAGTATAATCAGGAAGTCACGAGGGGTCACAGACGTCCTGTTGGGGTGAGAGATATCGGTCTGTAAGCTTTGACAGTGGTAGCACTATTCGTAGAAGTCATAATCAGATTAAGAGACGAGGTAAAAGGGTTTCTTTCCGTAGGAAATAGAGAAGATGAAGACTAGATTCAAGAGAATATACGAAAAATTTTGGTTCACCTTAGATCTTTTATTTTATAAATAAATACATATTAGGATTCCTTGTTGGTTAGGTAGGAATAGAGAGTCATTCTGGATTTTCAAAGGTCGAGAGTAGTCTTTTCAGAAAAGTTATTCTGGCAACTGTCGAGTAAAAAGAAAGGAATCAAACCTAAAGGTACGATAACTCAGTTTAAGATAAATAGGAAATTTTACCTCGATGTCCCTGTGATTGTGTTAGTGAAAAATTTAATTTTTTTTTAAACAAAAAAGAGAAAACCGGTGCGTCAAACCCTCTATAATCAAGAGACTAGCCCCAATTTGAACTCGGGAGTCGTCACTTGCATATCTCAGAGTCGGTGATCTGGTGGTTCCTTGAGGGATAGTGAATTTTTTCTTTTTAAGATCCGGTTTAATAAGAACGGGGATGAACCGGTAAGTACCGTTGATCGTGTAGTGTGTTAGACCAGAAACGAAAAATATGATTCGAGGTAACGTACATAGAGTTAGATTCCTCAAGGATCTCTATCCTAAGTCTATTAAACTCAGTAGGAATTCTGGATTGTGGTTAGGGTCTTGTATCAGACTTGAAACATTTATGACTTAAGTTTGAGGTCAATTGTCGTAACGGTGTATATACACTTAAAGATATCTAAATATTATTTCTCTTTTGTATATTCTCATATATTCTTAAAATGTGTCGTATCTATCAAAGAGATGTCGAAAAAGATGTCTTATGTTTAGATGTCTTGTATAGAAAAGATGTATCCGGTAGAAAAATGTTAAGACTGATAACACACTTCAGTAATCTGATCTAGTAATTATTATATGTGTTACGTTTAATACGACTTGTGTGCCAGATAGAAAGAAACTACCAAATCTTGTTTGCTTGACAGAATCTCCGTAGTACTTATAATACTAATACGGTGTCCTCTAATTTTCTGACCCAAAACTTGAACGAAGACTATAAGGGATCTTCTTTAAAAAATTACATTTAGGGACTACAGTCGAATGAACGGATACCGAACGAACGTATTTTGACCTTATATTTTACCCGTTAACGAATTGAAGGACCTATCCTATTTCACCGACGGAAAAACTTATAAATTAATAACATTGTTTTCGACTTCGTAGGAAAATGGAACGAAACAGGAGAAGCAACTTTAGAAGAAGTCACAGAAAGTTACAGGAAACGGCAGAGTCATAAGTTATGTAAGAGATAATAAGTATAGGGCGATTCTCTTACACAGTGAAGTTGGGGGAACAGACGAAGGGATGAGGTAATATTGGGAGCCACACTGCCTTATGGAAGTGGTGGTTCTCTAAGAAGAAGGAAAGGAGGAGTGAGGTCCGGAATGTAAAAACTTTAATTTGATATTATAGGAAATTTAGGGAAAGATATAAAGTGTAAATTGTCTTAGATCCGGACTTAACCTTATAGTTTATAGGGTGACATAAAAATTTACTTTTAGAACACAATATGGACCTACTAAGTAGTTGAAATTTTATCGGCGTGACCTTATTGTAAAATATACGATCTAGTGTAGTTTCAACTATCCAGTTTACCTTAGTGGATGAGACCGTTTATTCATCCTTCATCCGTCATTTGAGATTTTACCATTGATTTATTAAAGCGATGGAAGTCTACTCGAGTACAGAAACCTTACAACTCCTTAAGTTCCAGTTTTACTATTTTAGTTAGAGGGGTGGGTCAGGGTTTAGGAGATTTTACGATTTAAATATTTCGGAAACTTTCGTCCCAAATTTTAAAAGGTAAGTGGTTCAAAATATGAAACGTTGTCGGACTTTGTAATCGTGTAATCAGACAGAAATAAGACGAATTTTAGTTGTGTTTTAAATTGAACTGTTTGTGACGTTTTATTACAAAGTAGTCGTAACATTTTACTAAGTTTCACAAGGCTGACACAAAGACGTCGAATTCTTTGTTGATAAAAATTCGAAAAGAGGGGGGAGTCTATGGAAAACTTGAGGCTCACTCGTACTACCGTTACTCCACGGACCATTTCGAAGTTAAATTTGACAGGGTAATTTTCGTTTGTTGTTGTTTTGGGTCGTTGAGGGAGGGGTTTGTTCGTTTGATTGCTTTGTCGGAAAGACGAAATTCATACACGTCTTATACTACGATGCTTTTTTAAGTCTTGACCGTTTTCAAACCAGTGAAAAAGAATGGTCCGGAAGTACAATATGTAGAATTTCTGTGACATAAGGTTTTACGAGATGACAATTTTACCGAGAATTGGTTATCTTTGATTCATTATCCACCATTAATCCACAGGTGTGATCGGAGATTCATCAATTAACCAATGTTTCGATTTGTTGTTGTTGTTTCGCGGACATAGTGTGTCCGTTGTAACAAAGATGTACTTTTTACATTCTAGAGAACCATAGAACGTCCAGATAGTAACTCTAAATCCTGTTGACACGAGATCGACAGATTTAAGGTTAAAAATGGGAGAGGAGATCGAGTCAGCCATTTCTTAGACGGACGTTACGTCCTCTGGTCCCAAGTTAAGGACCCGACCCTTCTACGGGACCTCTTCCTTTACCGTTGGGTGAAGTCATAAGAACGGACCTTTTAGGGTTCCTGTCTCCTTGGACCTCCCGATATCAGGTACTCCAACATTCTCAACCTGTGCTAAATCGTTGGTTTGGTGGTGGTGGTGGAGATCAGATGAGAGATAAGAGAAGTCATCCAATATTGTCATCCTTTTGTTGTTGTTTCTGTGCTTACCCTCTCCCCTTTATGAAGAGACTCCAGTGTATATAAAAGTTAAAGACGTACGTCATAAAGATTGACTTGATCTTTACCTAGCTGTCGGGAGACAACTTAGTTTTTAAAGATCAGGTTTCTTTTTTCCTTTTTTATCTTTTGTTTTTGTTTACTTTTCGAAAGATCAGGCAAATAAATAAGTTATGTACTCGTAGATGATATCACCTTCGAAACGAATGAAAGGTCTAAATGGGTGTTCAAGGTGGGAAGGTTAATTTTTTTTTTCTCGGGTATCATATAAGTTGCGGTCACTAGTTATTCGGGTACTTGAAGACAGGTGGTCCAATGAATGTTGGACCAATGAATGTTGGTCCACTGAACATTGGACCATCCTGTTCTAATCAAACAGGGGATTAGAAAAATTACAATCAGAGTAACATTCATACACTAAATTATATATATTTGGTTAGTTTATTTACGGTTTTTTAATACTCCTTTTCAATTAATCTCACGAGGTCTTTTTCGATGTATTTTCTCCTCAATCTAGCGAAGATAAATCTTTCAAGAGTTTAATATCAATCCCCTTTAAGGAAACTCGATACTACTCCCTCTTTCTATTTCAAATGCTCTACGGATTCAAAAGTAGAAAATTTCCACATGACCCACGGAGCTGTCGTGAAAATAAGATGTGGACACTAAGAATTAGTAAAAGTCCAATACGTAAGGAAACCTTTAAATTACCTGTACTTTCGGGTGAAGAGAGGGATCTGTATGTTTACTTATTTGTGTGTTAAGACCACCTAGAATATGGGGCAGGGGTAGAGAGGAAGTCGGAGAGTCTCTCGAGTAGAGGGACACCGAGATACCTAGAATTCGAAGTTTTGTAACGTAGTACAAATGTGGGTAAAATTTTTGATTCGTAAAATAATCAAGTCTTCTCGATTTAAGACATTCTAGATTGGAGTTGAAACGATTCTGGAATAATCACTATAAAGTCAGACCGATTATTGTATATGACTGGAGAGTTCACTCAAATAAGTTGAATTCATTATTTCCTATGGTCCCGGGTAAAGAGAATTAAGAACAATAAGAGGGCATTCTAGCTAACCAATCGTTAAGGAATATCGAAAACGCTACGGATCGACATTGGATATTTGTTCTACTAATGAGCCGATTGTGTATAAGATTAAGAGTCTCATGGTAAACTTTTTTTTTTTTTAGTTCTGATCTTAGTCTTTTTCGAAAACTGAATCTTGCCATCAATAAAGAAGAGAACCTAAAGTACAAGATTATTCATCAGGTGTTTCATTAGATAGAATTATTCCGGAAGAAGGGTACGTAATTCTCAGTGTGTTTTCGTACCCACCTATTCTTTACAGTTTAGTGAACGAGTTTATAAGGGTTGTGTCTCGAAAGGGAGGACTTCAAGGAAGTGAGATTTGGGTGGACCCAAATACTCAGTACTTTTAAGACTAGACGGTGATAATTCGGAAAAGTGGAGATTTAGTAGGAAGGGTCGACGGATTGGTTTTGAACTTGTCAGTGAGATTTGCGGAGGAAGAGGAAATAATGGGTGTCGGTTCGTTAGTGGTGAGGAGGTCAACCAGAGGATTGAGTGAGGAGTTCAGACACCGAAGGAGAGTTAGTGAAATCCAGGAATGTACAATTGACCAAAGGGACGAATACATGTCAAGGACTGGTAGGTATAGGGTCTTCTTAGAAAGACTTTGTTTCTAACTAGTGAAGTGACCCGTCTAATTTCGGAACGTTACCGAAAGAGTCGAATTTTTAGGAACACAAGGATGACTTTTTTCTACTTCCGTGTCTTTACGACCTTACAGGAAACACTAGACTGGGATGGATGTAGAGGTCGGAGTATAGGGTGATCAGAGTGGTGATACGACTTAGAAGACGAAGGAGTTATGTGGTACAACACACACACACACACATACACACACGTACACAAAAGGACACTGAGACAAAAAGGGAGACAAATTTTATTTAGAAACGACGTTGCGGTTGGTACTACAGGACCAGACAGATACCTTAGGATAGGTGAGTGGAGATGTATTTTTAAAATTCACGGGTTTCTACAAGTACTGTGGTAATACAAATTGTCAATTTTTGACTTTTCACTTTAGGAGGTTTATGTTTATATTAAACAATTTGACGTTCCCTAAATACACTACCTGATAATTTTATTTTCGAATATTTAAATTATCATACTTTTCGATTTTTTATACCCTTATTTTCATAAATGTTATTTTAGTAGAGTTGGTATATTTTATATGATATGTATATGATGTAATTTCTGTCTTAATAGTCTTTTACGTGGTTTGAAATTCTTATTAACAAAGACCGACTTTCTTACTGTCGGTGAGAAAAAGGGAGTTCAAATATTGCTTGTACATAATGAGAGTTTTAGTCTTTTGTAAACTTTTATAGAAATTGATGTTTTCTGAAAGGATCTCGGAAAGGTCGGGTGGGGAATATGGGGAGAGGTGTTAAATTACACAGGAAGGAGACTAAGTTGGTGTGTAAGAGAAACGACACACTATAGTAGGGTAATATTTTGAATGGTAGGATATAAAATCGAGTGCAAACACTCCCTCAACCCACTCCTGTCCTATGCCGAGTCGAAATTAGGTGTCACGGACTGGAGCCCCTCGTCGGTCAATTTACAAATATTCTACTTTAACGAGAATGTAACGGTTGATGTACGTTTACTGGTTATTTATGGAATAGCTAGTGAACATTTACACTTAGTAAGTTGTTTATAAATGGTACACGGATTTTATAGGGTCCATGGCAATGTTGGGGCTTTTGTGTTGTCCCTTTTTCCAGGAACAGAAACACCTTGGATGTAAGATCACACCCCTTTGTTTGTTTTTGGAGTAGGGTAAAGTCACTCATTCCTCCCGAATGTCCTTTACTCCCTACTCCCCTTAGTCCCTTAAAGACCCCTTTCTCACTTTATAGTTTCCGTGTGACTTTCTCGTAATTCACCATTGTCTGTTCGTTCACATCACTTTACTCTCTTGACCTGTGTCTCAGTTTTCTGGAGGAGACAGTGGAATGAGCAGACCACTATCAGACTCAGATTCCACCTACTACTAGGGATTAAGTGTTCTTTGCATATTCCTAAGTTATTTTATAAAATACACTTTTCCCACTCCGGTCACGAACTGTACGTCCCAGGGGACATAAACAATCGACTTAGACAAACCTCTGCTGTAGTTTTTATTATGTTGTGGGTGTTCGACCTCATGTACCTAATGCTGACACTTGTTTCTACGGTTTTCTTTGAATTATGTTTAGGGTAGGGAAACTAGCCCTTTAAGACATTATCTATACACTAATTGTTTTTATGACGTATCCGACAAATAGACTTGTGTCCTAAGATGGTAACTAATGTTAGTGAAGTTTATTGTTACGCCGTTTCTCAACTTATCAAGTGGGTATTTTAGTTTACGTTTGTGTATTTGTTACCTAAGTACTAGGTTTTTAACAGAGAGCCGGAAAGGGGTGTTAGAAATAAGTATTTGGAGTGACCAGAAGTGATAAAAATTAGGGGACGTATAGATCAAATATACAGAGATCAGGTTTTCTCCTTTCCTTTTAAAGGTGTTGTCTAACGTTTTCTCTCCACGAAGACTCGTGTAAGTGAAGAACAGGAAAAATTGACGACCGATAGACTTTGGATTCTTGATCCAGAAGACCTGAATCCCCCAATCTTACAGTCTAGTAATTTTACAAAGGAGACTTCATAAATTTAGGAATCGATCAGGGTTTTGAGATGGTATATAGATTCTATCTTACAGAAAACGGGGAATGTAGAGACGAAAGATTAGAGTGTTAGAAGTTTACTTACTGATCTACTTTTCCGGTTGATATTAGATGAAAACACAGTTGGAGAATCTGGTTTCTTAACAGTGGAATTATACATAAGACTGCGAGTAAGACCAGTGAAGTTTATAAATATTGAACCCTTATTTATTGAACCCAAACCCTTCTGTCCTTATTTTGTCTAGTGGTACTGTCCCAGTCAATTGAGGTTTTCTTGTTCAACTAATTATCACTTCTTCATTTCTTTTTAAATCGAGTGTCCTATGTTCAATTACAATGGGAGATAACCGTCGGTTTTAAAGAATGCAACTTCGTTCTGGGAACGAATGAAGAATCGTACGGTTTGGATGTTTGTCTCAGTGTCGGATCTTTGATACACTTCTATAGGTACTGTAAGACATGTAAACGGATACAAAAGTATAAGATACTTGTGGAACATCTCTTCACGATATCACCTCTTCAACAGATCTTTTACAATTTGTACGCCAGAACATCTTTCCTGTTTTGACATCGTTGAACATAAATTTACAAATAAGTAAGTAAATCACTCGTGGATGACAGTCTACGAGTACTTGAAGATCTACGACCAAGTCAACCGGTGTGACCGGTAAATTAAGTGACGTACCTTAAAGATTTCTATTCCTCAATTCAAAAAACAGGACAAGGACTGGAACGGAAACTTTATTCAAACTTGTGAACTCTTTACTTCTATAAACCGACATGTTCAGAATAGGTTTGTTATAGTCATGTGTTGTAAAGAAAGGGAGACACATGTAAATAAGATACTAGTGAAGTTTGCTATATTTCCGAGAGACCATGGGTAAAGACAAAGAGATTGAGACTTCTGACGATTGTTGCAAAGTATAGTATATCAGTAATAAAGACTCCTAATACATTATCACAAAGACCTTTCTTTTCACCAGAACTAAGATTATACGATTAAATAACATAATAATATTAAGTGATCATGAAGGGATGTAGTTTAATTCAGTTTTGTAATGTTACCAAAGTGTAATTCTTCTTCAAATGTACGGGTCGTGAACATTACTTGTGGCTTCGTGTACTTTTGATTTACATTGTCCTGACTTCGTATTGTCTACGGGTGTCTTGTTCGGTGGATGTTCCATATCCTTGGTTGACCCCTTTTAAGGGATACTTCGGCCGATGATGACGTTCGTCATTACTAGAGAGGTCCTTTCGTGGAAACTTCGACATCGATCTTATATTAGGAGTTGACAGTTCTAGGTTTGCACCCATAGATATGACTTAAGAGAAAGAGTATTGATGGGACGAGGGATGTCTCAGACCGCACCAGAAGTCCCATCACCACCATTCCTCGAAGTCTAGTCTCGGAAACCCCGAGGTCTTGTTGGTTTTAGAGTGTAAACGTGACCACTGAGTCGGTGTCTTCTTCGTCCATCAATATTTATGTGTGGTAGGAACACTGTATTCAGTCTCGTGGAAGTCTCGTGGTACTGACCGAAGATCCTGTCCGCCAGTCGTATTGTGTGTGTGTCGGAAAGCAACGAGAAGACAGCGACGACCTGTGTAGAAAGATCCGGGAAAGACGAAGGTCTACGGGTGATCGTAAAGTGGGACCTGATGACCGATCGTTGTTCGTACAGAAGATAATTTGACCTTGACAGAGATCAATGGTCACCAATCCGTCTGTAAATTCTCGGTAGTCAAGTCAAGTCATCGAGTCAGTACAGGCTGAGAAACGTTGGGGTACTTAGCGTCGTGCGGTCCGGAGGGACAGGTAGTGGTTGAGAGCCTCAAGTGAGTTTGAGTACAGGTAGTTCAGCCATTACGGTAGGTCGGTAGAGTAGGAGACAGCAGGGGAAGAGGAGGACGGGGGTTAGGGAGGGTCGTAGTCTCAGAAAAGGCCACTCAGTTGAGAAGTGTACTCTACCGGTTTCATGACCTCAAAGTCGAAATCGTAGTAAGGAAGGTTTCTTGTGGGTCCCGACTAGAGGAAGTCTTACCTGACCAACCTAGAGGAACGTCAGGTTCCCTGAGAGTCCTCGGAAAAGGTTGTGGTATCAAGTTTTCGTAGTTAAGAAGCCGCGAGTCGAAAGAAGTGTCAGGTTGAGAGTGTAGGTATGTACTGGTGACCTTTTTGGTATCGGAGCTGATCTGCCTGGAAACAACCGTTTCATTATAGAGACGGTATGGTCATAGATTAAAGGACCTGTGGACATATGTAAGAGAGTATTTTCTTTGGGTTTTCTGTCCGAGAAAGGTAAAAACGTCTGAAAACCTTTTTCTTTAGTGACCTATTTACTGAACTAAGATTAGTGGTCACTGTCTCGACCCCGAAGTTGGTCTCAAAAGGAGTAAGGTTTGAACTTTCCGACAGGTGATGAGATATAAGGGGAGGTAAGGGAAGGAGTCATTTTAGGTGTTCCGAAGTAGTTTAAAAAGTATAACATCATTCGTGTAAGAAAACTGTGAACGTCTAGTTTTGTGATGTTTTTGATAGATTCGTTACTGTATGAGGTTCACCTATGCGTAATGGGGAATACGTCGGGAATCTTCTGTCGTTTTATCCGGTTGGTTACCTCTTTCGATAAATTCATCTTTTAATACAGAATCTCCTATAGATTTGAGTAATGTTAAGACTCTCGTATAAAAATATAGTTGAACGATGTTCCAATACTTCTCAAATTTCGATTCAGGAAAAGATGTACGTTAAAATTTCATATGTCAAATATATAATTACAAAAGTCATCATATCTTTTAGAAGGTTATAAAAGATTGGTTACGGAGAAAATGTATCTTATATCTATGACGCCGAAAAGACCGTATGTATAATTGGTATGGTATTATTCAAGACTTTGTTAAACACCTTAACCCACCTGAAATTCACCAAAATGTAATCTCGTCATCAATTCTTTGGTTGATATTTTTCCAGATCCGGTATGTATGATAGGAATGAGTTTTCGTTCTTATTTGATCTGTCAAATGGAGGACTTTTCTCAAAGTTTTTATTTTCCTCTTATCTATCCAACTTTTATAACTACAAAGAAGTTTTAAATAATACGTATCCGTATAAAAAAAAAATTATTAAATATAAGGGTACTTAAGTACATTCCTTAAAGAAAGAGACAATATCTGTTAGGTGGTCGTGTTAATTGTGATCATCAGGTGTCCGAGACCTCCGTCTAGAGGACCCAAGTTTAGGGTTGAGACGGTCATTGACCGATACACTGACACTCCTTTATTACATTTGCGTGATTGGGAGTTAAAGAAACAGTCCTATTACTCCGATTATTATTAGGAGATGAAATTTCCTCAAGGTTTTTCTTTGACGTATACTTCACGAATCGTTTCCTGGAGCGAGTGTCCATTCACCCACTAGTGGAGTAACAATGTCATTGGTCTCATGGAAGTCTGTCTACTTTTTTTCTGATTTATTGTAATGTGTCTTCAAACCCCAAAAAGTCTAACGTGTCTTACTTTTTCGTCATTAAGGGGTGATACTATTCTAGTATGTTTCGGAGACCAGTGGTAATATTGATCGTTATTAGTATTAAGTTGTAAATATTCCATGAAATGATACTCGGTTTTTAACACGATTCGTGAAATATGCATCGAAGAGTGACTTAAGGATACTTCGTTCATTAATAGTAATAAGGGTAAAATGTCTACTATTTGAACTCCTAGTGGTATATATGTGTTAAAAGAGTTCTAATGTTCCGATCCTTGACCGTCTCGATTCTACACTTGGATCGTTAGACAGAGGTTTTAGACGAAGACTATCTTTGATGGGTGGACTTGAACTCCTTCGGTAGACTTGAAAGTAAAGGAGAAGACCTTTTACTCGGCTCAACACCTTGTCCACGAGAGTTTTCAGGAAAGATTTACAGAGACCTGTTGTTGCCATAGATTCGGGTTTAAGTTATGTATCTCTTTTATGGAGACCAAGATCAGGAAAATGTTTGGATCCGAAGAGAAAGAATGTATTTATTCTCTTACTTCGTATCATATTATGGGGTACGCCCCATTGAGTGACGAGAACTCGAGCCTACCACCCACCATGTCGTGATTCTCGGTCTACCTCTTGAAGTACTCTCTCAAGGTATTCATTCAGGGAAACTTACCTCGGGTTTCTCTCGGGCTATAATTTTACTTAACATGGACTGTCCTGGTCACGATGTCCCTTCAATTCTTGTGTGTAGTTGTTTTAATCGGTTTCGCGATCATGGAATCAATACGGTGTGATGGAGAGCCCTGGAGTCAAAGGAATAAATATCTTTGTTCCACCGAAGATCTATGTTCATTAGGGATTCCTTCCTCGGTGGGATTGCGTCTCTTTGGTCAGTTGAAACAATCTTAATTCCCTTCCCGTATCTTTCGTACACATCAAACTTTTTAGTGTAAGTTTATGTCACTGACGAAAGTGTTATATTTGGTGTCTTCTTTTCAAGGTTTTTGATAAAATAATCAACCGCTTTCTCACTTGGTCGTGACAACCCTTACCCGACCTCTATACCTAAAAAAAAAAAAATTATAATTCTATGTAATCACATCTAGTGATAACTTTCGGGGAAAATCGAGTTTGTCAGACACCTTATTTTTGTTTAAGTCCAGCATAAGATACTTTATTTGAGGATCTAAATTTCTTTTTTCAGGATAAATAGTTTTATTAAAAAAATTTCAGTAATTCTTGATGAATTCCGTAATAGAAAAACATCTTTTTACTAAGTTTATGTGTGTGTTTGTACATTTAAAGACGGGAGTTCTGAGTTCCATAAAAACAGAAAAATTTGAACTATATAAATAGTTATCTTTGGATCATACTATTATAAGGTTCGGTTTTGTGTCGGTCCAATGAGGATGAGACCAAGATTATAACAAAGTCTTGGGATTTCGAGGTAAAATTTATCAAAAATTTCTCTCTCTCTCTCTGTATTTCAGGTGCATTAAGAAGGATTCCGGTTTAAATATTTCGAGTGAAAAGTTAGTTTAGAGAGGAGGATGTTTAGAAAACCGGTAGAAAGGGATGAGTTGTCGTGATGGTCCCTACTTTTTTGTTCTTAGGTTTGAGTCAGGTCAGGTAGACCGAGAATAATCGTACCGACCATTTGCGAAACGACTCTTTGTTGACCGTTAGGGGTATAATGAACAGTTATAGTCAAACCCCCTTTAAAATACCTAAATTAGAGAGGGATCAGGGGTAAAGACCTTTATTAATTAGTTTTGGATCAACATAAGTCTAAGATGAGAATCTTTATCGATTACAGATGTGATAGTCGAAGGTCCGGACTTTAGAGAGACAATCTAAAATCCAATAGAAGATTTTGATCTAAACCCATCTGGCGTAGTCTTATTTTTCTCTCTGACAATCATTTTCTCCCCGAGAGGATAGTTTCCGTCGGACGGACAGATCGGGAGGTTGTGTGTGTGTGTGTTTATTCGTGTATCTCTTTAACCTGAGAAGGTAGGGACTTCGCTAGGACATTATTAGACCATTCTGACCGAGTAATTTTTAAGAGTATGTGTATTAAATACCCACAGTCCCTGGGGGAGCTTGACCTCTCCAATTTTTAAGAACGAGATCGAATGTCGTAGTACACGAAGAATTATAGGGATGGAGGAGGAAGTACCTACCCTCGGTGTGGTTTGTAGTGTAGACTTTACATTTCTCGTTATTTTATTCCGAGGTTGACGTGGACTACGAAATTTGATTGAGACAGCTTACAGCTAAGACGGTAAAAAGTCGTTACGAGTTTCCTAAAGACAAAGTAAAGGAACCTAGGTTTCTAGATTCGACCCAGAATAGGTCTCGGCGGGAGTGAGGAAGAAAGAAAAAATTGTCTCGGACCTTCGGATACCTGTTTAGTCAAACATTCACTTCCTACTTACAAAAGGACTCTTGTTTCCGGAGGTCACTCGGGAGTGGGAGTGGTGGGAAAAGGTTGAGTTCTACAGGTCGTGTGACGGTTGACTACACCGGTGCGTGACCTAGTCTTTCGTTCATGTCTTATTCCTGTGAGGTAAGTTGGAAAAACAGACCCCGTGAAGGACTCAAAAAGTGACCGTAAATTGTGGTTCTGTGTTCCGAGTAAAAAGTAATTTCAACGTTCTGAAAGTGAAACGGGTCAAAGTTTATCACATTAACTAGACGTGACAGAAGAATTTATTGGGTTGACTTCCTGTGACGTCGAAATTTATAAAGTCACGACCGATCGTTTATCTGAGGTAACGTTATACCGAGACTTCCAGCGCAGGATAACAGAGATAGGAGACCTAATTTTTGTTTTGTTTTTTTAAAGATTCAGGATCTATTGTACCCTTTCCAATGGGGATCTTAAAGGTGAGAAGGTAGAACCAAGGACTATGTCAAGGTCACAAATAACCTTAGAGTGTGAGATTAAAAGGGCCGTCCCCGTTATACGACTAACGATAATTACTACGGTCGTGGAATCGCTCTGTATTTGTGTACACAAGTGTAATCAAATTAACTCGTATACGTTGACAGACTTTATCGTGGTGAGGTCCCGACAATTGGTGAACTTCTCATCCCGGTCCCACCAAACCCTCACCTGCCGAAAGGCCTCTGTGGGACTCGGGCCCTAACGTATTGCACTTTGCACGTCGGTGACTTTTTCTGTCCTTAGAGTGAGTCGGATGAGTCGGACCTTGATACGGCCGTGGAACGGTATGTGAACGTCGAAAAGGACAGTTTCTTCCAATTCTCTTCTTCGTGTTCGTGCTGCTTCTCTTTTTTGTCCGATTTTCTTTTTCCGGGGAAAGATAGAGCAGTCCCACGTATTTATTCTAAGGAGCCCGTCAGTGTTGCAGAGGGGGTGGGAACAGGGGCATCACCTTGTGGGGGTCACTTGACTTCCGAAGCCTTTTCCCGTCCCCTTAACCGTTTGCGACGGAAAAAATTTCTTGGTGTTAGTTACCGGCTAATTTACCGTCCCTTCTGTCCCTTTTCCCTCCCCTCACCTTCCTTTCGCATATGTCCACGTGGCCTCGTAATGGACTTTACCGTTGTCTAACAATGGTAATAGCCAGGCCTTTCGCAATAGGAGGTAGGTCCTGAACCTCCACTCGCCCCGGCGCGCCCCCTTGAACCCGCCGCGCTAGTGCAACGACCTCTTCCCGAAAAACTCTCCGCTCTACCCCAACTCCCCGCTCCCGTGGGGGTGCGGGTGCGGGTGCGGGTGCGGCTGGCGGGCCGCTCCCAGGGACGGGCGGACGTCCGGCGGGGTGCCCAACCTGCCGCGCGAGGTCCGCCGCAAGTGCGAGACCACGCACAAGGTCGACCTGCTACGCCTGCTCCGCCGCCGCCGCCGCCGACGCCGGCGCCGCCGGCTCCTGCTCCTGCCGAACGATCAGTACTACCCGACCACTGGCATGCGGCGGCACCGCGGGGAGACGCGCATCCCTCGGACCGACCCCGACCGTCCGCTTGCGGCGACGACGCTCCCGACGCGGACGCCCCCGACGCGCCCGACGCGACCGACGCCGCGCCCGCCGCCGCCGACGACCACCACGACCCAGACGCGGTCCGGCTAGACGCCCCTCTTCCACGGAGGCTTCTGACCCAACTGCACCACGCCCTTCAAGACCTTCTCGTACCAGGGCAACTGACCCCACTAGGGGACCTTCTTCGACAGGAGATGGCGCAAGCACCACGGGCACCTGGTCCACGACGGCTTCCTGCCGCTGTCTCTGCGCGGGCCGCGGCGCCCGAGGACGCCACCGCCGCCGCCGACGACTCCCCCGACCACCTTTGGGTTCGGGCCGTCCTCGCCGCTAAGGTAGACGTAGAACAGCCCCGGCAATCCCCGGCCGCCCCGCCGCCGCCCCGACTCCCGGCCGTGACGCGACGACAGGAGGCCGAACCCCCAGAGACTCCTGTCCCCGCACCTTCCCCGAAGCCGCCACGACCCGAGCCCGACCCCGACGACGACGACGACGACGGCGACGACGACCCCGACCCCGACCCAAAACGAAAACAGGTAGTCATTTAGTAGGACGTACCAAACGCGTCGACTTTACCCTTTTTTCTCTTTGCGCAATAACAGTCACACAAGCAATTACGGCGAACGACCTCGCCCGCCCACAAAATCAACTCTTTTAGGTCACGGTGGCGATGATCGGTTAACGTTACGTTTAGGTATTAGAGGGTAAATCTTCTTGTCCAGCCCGACCCCACCCCCTCGAGCACGTTCCAGAGATTTTTATGACACTCTCGCAGAAGTGGGAAAGACTACAGATCCAAGGAAAAGACATAATCATTCTCTCCACGAATATTCTGTCTTTCTGTCGTTAAAGCGGTGCAGAGAAAGGGGAAGTGGCCTTGAGTCTCGCAAGTGGGACGTTACTCTTTGACTAAGACCAAGGACAAAAAAGGGTTCGTGGTGGGAGGGGGTCGATAAACGTATGCAGTTATTTATGTCGACGCAGGAAGTCGTTCCAATTTTTCTGTGGTGTGTGCTGGGAAAGAAGGGGGAAGGGTCGAGCCTGTGAAATTTCTTTGTCATCAGAATAGGGGGAACTAATCGTTTGACGGAAGAACGGATCTATTAACAAAGTAAATCGGCGTCGCTTGGTGCTCCCTCCTTTAGGAACGGTAAACAATCCTCCTGAGTTGACGTGTTGGTAAGAGACCGGAGGGTCATCGACGTCGATGAGGTAAAACAGTCCTCTGTAATTTTTTTTTTTGTTTTGTTTTGGTTGTAGGAAAATTTTCTCCATTTTTAGATGACTTTGTAAACGTTCACGAACGAAGAACAATAAGATTCCTAATCTACCCACCCAACAAAAAAACCAAAAACAAAAAACAAAAAAACGAATAAGAGGTTACAAGAGCAAAGGTTAAGACGGAGAGTTCTCTAAAGAACCGTAGAGTCATCAAGTCCAGAGTTGTCCTCGGACTCTTAAAGAGACGTCTCACTTCTTTACAAGAGCAACCTAAACTCCAGTCTCTCTCTCTCCCTCTCTCTGTGCGCCTCCCTCCCTCCTTCTTCCTCTCTCTTTTCTCCCTCCCCCTGCCCCCTGACAGATACTCTACTCCACCCCCACCCCGAAATTTTTTTTTTGGGAGTCTAAATTCATACTTCAGTTCTATTATGACCCCAACGGTCTAAAAAGTAAAAAACCTAGGAGGACGACGACGGAACCAGTGTTCTGAAACCGTTTAAATCTTGGATAAGAGAATAGTGATCATAATTGTCACCTTCTAATACCAAACTTCTGGGACTTAATGGTATACGATCGATTGCACAATTTTTATCGTGTCATGTTTCAGCGTTTAAGAGTATGTAACATTAATATCACGTAACGGTAGTGACGAAGTAAATCGGTATATTCCTCACATACCATAAAAGGTAAAGCGTATCTTCCCGATATAAGTGGAGACGGTATGTCGGACAAAATAGTAAGTTCCTACTTTTATCATTAGCGAGTTTTGGTCCTCTAAAGGTATGGGTGTCAATGGTGACTCAAGTAAACAGGAAATCTTGTGTAATTAACGAAATTTATATACTTATAATGTCACGGCTCTGGGACTTTTGTTCATAAAACTTTACAAGTTCCACGTATACTGGTTTATGTATTAATAAAAATCTACCACTAAGTCATATGAACGTTGTTTCAATAATTATATAAATTATGTCAATTAATTGAGTCTATGAGCCTCTTCCTAGAAAGAGTCCTGTGAGGATTTTACCGTAAGTCTATGTGTGTCTTGAACACGGAAACCTATAAGAGTGCTATTGACGACATTTTATTTACACGACCCTTTACCTAAACGATGACGAGAATTGATAATTCGTTTTATACAGTCTGATTCTTTACCTTAATTTTCATCAAGATGATAAAACAACTTCTTATAGAAGTTTTACCAATTATAGAGTAAGATTTCAAAGTATGTATCTGTTTTATCACCCGAGTTCCTTTTCGAAGTGTCGGTGGAATTGAGGAGGGAGGGGTTGGGTGGGGAGGTTTTCTTGGGTTGGGTCATATTATGTTTAGTGTTTACCGGTTGATGATGGTTATTTTGGATAAATTCTAACCAAAACACAAGGAATTAAGGGAACCAGATTTTATTACTGAAACTAGTCATAACATTTATACTGTTTCTCCGTCCCTCTCGAACCTAAGTGTCGTTGTGTTTCAAGATAACAACGGTTTCTTTTACCTGTATCTTTCTCTGTAAAAATATGAACCAAATTCGTCACGACGTCATTTGGTAATATTAGACCCTAAACTCAGAGAGGGTCACCCGATCTTAACAGAAATGTTATCGGTATAGTAGTACCGACTTTATACGTAAACTAATGTTAAAATTATAGTGAGTCGAAAAGACTACGATCATGGTTACGGAAGACAATTACGGAAGTCAAATTTGATATACAAATATCACCTTTTTAATTACAACAGGATACCGTTTTTTTTCGGTATTTCATTCGATCTGAGTCTGATAAAATTCCGATATTCATTATAATTATATAATTTAAATTTTTAAAAATAGTATGATCCTTGTGAGTAAAGAGAATTGTAAAGAATTTCTGTAATTAAAGTGAAAGACGTATTTAAGTGAGACAGTTCCAGTTCTGGGTAGAAATTATTTATTCTGGGAAAATTTGTTTTCTATTCGTTATCTAATTTTATTGTAAATGTTTTAATTATACGTTACAGTCATTGACATGTCAGATAAGCAAACCCACCCAAAAACAATCAGAAAAAAAGAAAAAAGAATAAATGTCGTTTCAGGCCCTTTATCTATGGAGGAAGGGGAGGGGGGTGGTGTGTGTGTTATCTAGAAGGAAATGTACGTTAGTGGGTTAGAGTTCATTGTTTAAGAATCGTCGTCAATGGAAACTCCCAGGTCAAAAATTCCTAGCTATTTTAAATTTTCACATGTCATAAATAAAAGAAGAAAGTCCAACTAATACACTGGCGAGACCGTTTTCGTGAAACTGTTGACATCCTTCTCTCCCGTACGCGTGTGTTCCTTGACACCCCCGACTTCAGGAAGTGATCCATGAGACGGGCTGAATTCGTGCGAGTCGGTGCGTTCCTCCTTCGGAAAGTTTATGACTAAGGTCCCCTTTCTCCAACACGGCCTAATGTAAAATAGAAGGATTTGTTAGATTTAGTGCTCAACAAGTCTCTTTTTATTTGGCCAAACAGTTGACTAAATCCTTCGGTCCAATTTTCTCTTTGACCTAATGTCCTGAGTTTATTTATTTGGGTCGCCTCGATGGAATTTACCATAATCTTGACCCATCGGTCGTCATCCTTGGGTTGGTGTGGTTTTCTCCACCCCACCCCTTCTTATTTCTTCCCGCCTCCACCTGATGATCCCTTTCTATGAATTTTAGACTGGTATGAATTTATGTACATTATAATCTTTTACTTTTCATGGAATTATAATTTATACTATAATTGGAACCTCCAGTCCAATTTCTATCCAAAGTCAGTATTTAAAACCTGTAAAAGATAGGTGGTTCTAAAGATAAACTAAAAGTTACTTCCATGTTTAGTGAATAAAGTTCTAAGATGAACTATACGAGATTTAGTATGTGGAGGAATAAAATGAACAGTTTTACTTTCAAATGAAACGTAATAAGTATGTTACTAGTTAGTTTATTTTAAGTTGAGAAATTTTGTCACAAAATCAATTTATAATTTTTTATTAAACTGTACAAATAACAAAGTGACGTATCCTGTCACTGTAGAAATAAGTTTCGTCTTTCATCTATGTCAAAGAAAATTTTGAAAAAAAGGGGACTACATGTAAAAAGGATAGAATTGGAGTAATGGGGTTCCGACCTTAGAGTGTTGTAGAATTGTAGTTGACCACAATAGATATCGAAGACTTTCGTTATGAAGTTGATGGTCAAACGAGTGTATCCGTCTTCCATAATAGAGAACACCCTAAACCAAGTTACGGTAAGTACGTTTCCCAAGTCTTATTTCAGTGAACTACTGACACTACTAACTTGATTCTTAATTTTTACAGTTTGTAGTAAATTTTGATAGAATTAAGAGATAAAGGGGAGAAGTGGTTAATCTTGATTTCATCATAATAGTCTCTGAGGGTTAAACGTCGTCAGTCGTCAGAAATAAAGATGAATAAAGGTTCCCTTTTTTTGTTTTGTTAAATTCTTCTTTTTTAGTAAAACTTAGTTAGATGATTTTCGAGAAAAATTTTCTTGATTTATTCACCAGGAGAATAAGGATGATACTCGAATGCCATATAAGGGGTAAAAGAAAGGAAGGAGATAGAAAGATTTCTTTTTAAAAGGAGACTGTTGCACAATATGAATGGTATAAGTAAGGTCTCAGACATTCCTACTTGAGTCAATTAGAATGAAGACTTCTGAAGGGATTAGATGGTTTGAAGATGTAAAAGTTCATGAAGTTATTTCAAATTTTTTTGTTTTCAAGGGAGTATTTTAGGTATATTTCTGAACAAAATTCTTTGTCTAAAAAGTTCTAATAAATTTTAATTATACGACTCTAAAATAACCATTCCATCTTTTAAAATAATAAGTCCACATGAACTTTTGCCAAATTAACCCGTAAATCGTTAGGTGGACTGGGGTTGATGTCCAGATGATTATTATATGTGTCACTTCTTTTTATTTGAAACCAGAGACTGGGAAACTATTTACTGTTTTTATTTAATCGTGACGGATATGAATTGACATAACATAAACTTTTACTTGATAGAGACGAGAAGGCAAGGATTTTACTTGTGAGTTTAAATTTTTCTTTTACTGAGTATATAGATATTCGACGACGACGATGACGATTCAACGAAGTCAGCACAGGCTGAGACACGCTGGGGTATCTGTCTTCGGGTGTCCCGAGGGGGCAGGGACCCTAAGAGCTTCGTTCTTGTGACCTCACCCAACGGTAAAGGAAGAGGTTACGTACTTTCACTTTTCACTTTCACTTCAGCGAGTCAGCACAGGTTGTGAAGCACTGGGGTACCTGACGTCGGATGGTCCGAGGAGGCTGGTACCCTAAAAGGTCCGTTCTCATGACCTCGCCCAACGGTAACGGAAGACGACGACGACGACGATTCAGCGAAGTCATCACAGGCTGAGACACGCTGGGGTATCTGCCGTCGGGTGGTCCGAGCGGGCAGGGACCCTAAGAGGTCCGTTCTCGTGACCTCACCCCACGGTAACGGAAGATCTCAATGTGATAATGTTAGTAACTAGTACATAGTTTGATATGTAAACTAGTTGACGAAGTTCAGATCAGTAGTAAAGGTAACTTCCGAGTCAGTATATGAACCATTATATTCTTTATTATTAGAACACTTTGTTCGTTTTGTGTTTAGCATATGAATTATTGTAATCATCTTAATTTTCATTTATAAAATCGGTACTCGGAGGGTGTGGTCAAAAAAAAAAAAAATTTCTAACAGTTCTGATCCCTTACCCAGTGAATCTCGTCTTTAGACTAAAAAGTAGACCAAGTTTACACAATGTAATTTCCTAAATAGTCCATGTTTTTATGTCGTAAGTCAAACTTAATATCGTGTCTATAGAGGGACTCTACGACATTCCACAGTTCCCAGAATGTCAACACATCATGACGGAAAGAGTAGTATCTCTAGAGTCTTAAGTTATCTAATTATCGGGCCAATGATAGTAAATTTCTAATACTTTCAACAGCTCCGAAGTCAAGTCAAGTCAAGTCAACGAGTCAACACAGGTTGAGAAACGCTGGGGTACTTAGTGTCGTGCGGTCCGGAGGGACAGGTAGTGGTTGAGTGTCTCAAGTGAGTCTAAGTGCAGGTAGCTCAGGTACTACGGTAGGTCGGTAGAGTAGGAGACAGCAGGGGAAGAGGAGACGGCGGTTAGGGAGGGTCGTAGTCTCAGAAAAGGTTACTCAGTTGAGAAGCGTACTCCACCGGTTTCATGACGTCAAAGTCCAAGTCGTAGTTAGGAAGCTTTCTTTAGGGTCCCGACTAGAGGAAGTTTTACCTGGCCAACCTAGAGGAACGTCAGGTTCCCTGAGAGTTCTCAGAAGTTGTGGTGTCAAGTTTTCGTAGTTAAGAAGCCCGAGTCGAAAGAAGTGTCAGGTTAAGAGTATAGGTATGTACTGGTGACCCTTTTGGTATCGGAACTGATCTACCTGGAATCAGCCGTTTCATTACAGAGACGAAAAGTTATACGATAGATCCAACCAGTATTGAAAAGAAGGTTCCTCATTCGCAGAAAATTAAAGTGCCGACGTCAGTGGTAGACGTCACTAAAACCTCGGGGGTTTTTATTTCAGACTGTGATAAAGGTGACAAAGGGGTAGATAAAGGGTACTTCACTACCCTGGTCTATGGTACTAGAAGTAAAAGACTTACAACTCGAAATTCGGTTGAAAAAGTGAGAGGAGAAAGTGAAAGTAGTTCTCCGAAAAATCAAAGAGAAGTGAAAGACGGTATTCCCAGCACAGTAGACGTATAGACTCCAATAACTCTAAAGAGGACCGTTAGAACTAAGGTCGAACACAAAGAAGGTCGGGTCGTAAAGAGTACTACATGAGACGTATCTTCAATTTATTCGTCCCACTGTTATATGTCGGAACTGCATGAGGAAAAGGATAAACCTTGGTCAGACAACAAGGTACAGGTCAAGATTGACAACGAAGGACTGGACGTATGTAGGAGGTTGGGGTGACTTCTGTGTGTGTGTGACGATTTATCTTATGGTCATCTTATGTCTAGAAACTGGGTGACCCTAGTATGGTCACCTCCTGACCAACCCCAATGGACATTAAACAATTGTACATACTGGAATTTAAGTACTCTTAGGGTCCGATGTGGAAGTATAGTAGGGACATCTGTAGGTGCGGTATTTAATCACGGTGTTTGGTGACTCAAGATATGGTTAGTGAGAGAAATTCCCATTATTGTCCGTATCAAGTATTTCGTGGGTCGGAACAGAGTATTAATGGTCCAACTGGTAAAAATCATACTAAATTGGCAAGGGTTGTATCTCCTCGGAAATTTGAATTTACTGGTATCGGACCACAATTGGTACATCTAGGAGGGGTATTAACATCCTAAAAAGGAAAATTATCTACTCTTCAATTAAAAAATAACTCTGAATCGAGTAGTGAGGTTAACTCAAATTTACTGGGATGATCTTTTGAATTTAGATACCGGTCGGAGTCTCGTCCATAAAAATTAACCGGTCCACTCTGCTAGGGTAGATCTTAATAATACTTATCTATCTTGTCCTGACTTGTGAGTAGATTTTGTTTAAAGGAACCCCCATAAGTTAGTCTCGGGATTTCTTGTCTCGACGAAAACCCCCCTACCCCCACCACCGTTTTTATGACCTCACCCAACGGTAAGGGAAGAGGTCCTTTAGAAGGGCTAGGTCCCTAACTTGGGCCCAGAGGACGTAACATCCGTCTACGAAATGGCAGACTCGGTGCTCCCTTCAGGTATATAAATATATGGTTCCATATTTATGTATGGTTCGTTTGTTATTTAATATCCTCCGGAGGGTTTTTTATGGAAGAGAGGACTTGGGAACAAAAAATAAATTGGTTTTTCCTTCGTAAAAGATTTTAAAACGGAAATTCAGTGTTTCGAATTGGTGTCTGAGGAAAACTTATTAGTACCTTTCGAGATTTTTAACTCTAAAAACGTTAGTAACGTTTCAATTAAGTAACTCTATATGGACCCAGTTATGTAGAAAGGTCCGAAGGAAAAAGGGAAGGAAAGGGATGAATGTAGAGGTTATGTTAAGAGTACTCAGGACCCATCAACCATCAACGAGGTACATATGAACGACCTATTTACTTACCTACCTACTTACTTACCTACCTACTTCATACCAAAACCTAATAGATTTTATCGATTCCGAACTCCATTCATAATTTAATAAGAGGTAAATGTTATTTCTCGTTAATGAAAAAGTAGTCGTCGTTCTTACCCTTCACCATATTTTGTCTATTGGTAAAACCGGGAATCCTACGAGTCATCATATGTCTAGTGACCTACTAGTAGTACGTTATTATAAATAATTCGTGATTAATTTGTTCCTTGAAACAAGGATGGTTTCTAAAATGTTAGATTATTTCTGTGTGTGGGACGGGGGATGTCTTTGACGAAGTAATATCGTTACCTGTTAGTCTCGATTCAGGTTTCCTACAAAACAATCAGAATAGAACGAACTGGAACGTCGTTGTAATTGGTGTGAAAGATCTAGATGGAAGAAGGGAACCGAAAGAAGTCCGACAAGAAACAACCAAAAGAATGGAAACCCCATAATGAGCGAACGGGGGTATACGTGTGAGTACGAGAGAGAGTCAGAAGAAACGACTGAGATTCATAACTCAAGGAGTCCTGAGATAGGATCCGGGAGAAGAGTAGAGATACACTCACCGAAGAGGTTGATTTCCTTCCTGGTGCGGATAGAATAATTCTCGATATAAGGGTTGTATATAGTGACACGGATCCTGTATTATTTATCCATAAGTCATTTATAAACAACTTAATTTAAATGTCAACACACGTTTCCTGTTGTTACGGTTGTTATGGATCCACTTTTTTTTTTTTTGAATCTCCCTGAATATGATGATCTGTAGTTCTAAATAATACTTCGTTATCATTAATCTAACACACCAATGACCGTGTTCCTATTCGTTTATCTGTTTACCTGGTTTTTCAGGTCTTTGTCTAGGTGTTTACATATCAAGAATCCTTTGACAACTGGATTGGTGAACAGAACCGGTCTGTACTACTATTGACGAACGGACTCAACAGGTGTTGTTCTCCAGGGTTATTCCTTGTACCAGGACGGAGGTTTTTGATTGGTCTTAAGTCCTCCTCGGTTTTGTCACTCCTCTGTTGGTTATAGGGTCTTAGGAAACACGACCTTGGGTAGGACCGACTTTCTAGTTACACGGTGGTCCTTCCTGGGACTCAGACTGATACCTGGTCTCTACTGACCAGTATCCGTTGGGCCTTTGATTAGTATTTTGTATTCTGATGTTCGGTGTACCGTCTCATTTAAGAGGTCCCAAGGGAATAGGAGAACGAGAGGTGAGTCCGTGGGAAATGGTTATTTCCGAGAACAAAACAGTCGTGTGCATAAAGGAGCCCGTCAAGTAAAGGCTCACAATGTGTTCTCGGGTGAGATTTCGGGACTTTCCCCGGGGTTAAGGACATTGTACCACTGGTCTAAAGACTTGTGTCATTGACGTCACCACTTTCCTACCAGAAAAGTTATTTCTCATGACCTCAGTTGACTTACAGGTATACCGTTTTTTTCTCTGGAAGTAGGAATGGTGTGGTATGTATTTTTAGTTAAGGTCTACCTAACATCCAGATTTACATTTTCCATTTGTTCTTTCAGAAATTTTCTTGTATACTCTTATAAAAGTACTGTAATCTCATCCGTTTTTAAAAAAGTTTTCCAGTGTTTTCGTTATTTATATTTCCTTTTTAAATTATTTGATTTGATTAATTCTTGTAGACAAATGGTTTTCAGTCTCACTTTTTAGTTTCTTTCCCTCTTTATATCCGTTATAAGTTTTATTAATATTAAGTTTATGTACTTCTTGAGAATGTTTAATTATTGTCACTTGTAGGGTTTCTTTTTACCCGTTCTCTGAAGTTGTTTTCTATGAGTTTACAAGTTTTTCGTATACTTTTACACGAGATGCAGTGAACAGTGGTTTCTTTATGTTTTATGTTGATTTTACTGTTTTTGACCTTTTCTGTGTTTATGGTATATAAACGTTCCTACATTCCGTTGAGTAAGAGTTTGTGACGACTACCTTCATATTAACTTAAATTGATATGTTGATGTGACGTTTTGATAAATGATCCTAGGTAATTTTGTTTACAGGTGTGTTGAAAGAATAAGAACAAGTCAGTTGAGTCAGTACAGGCTGAGACGCTCGGGTACCTGACATCGTACGGTCCGAAGGGACAGAAAGTGATAGAGGACCTCAAACGAGTCAGAGTTCAGGTAACTCAGTCACTACGGTAGGTCGGTGGAGTACGAGACAGCAGGGGAAGAGGAGGACGGGAGTTAGAAAGGGTCGTAGTTCCAGAAAAGGTTACTTAGCCGAGAAGGGTAGTCCATCGGTTTCATAACCTCGAAGTCGAAGTCGTAGTCAGGAAGGTTACTTATAAGTTTCAAATAAAGAAAATCCTAACTGACTAAACCAAAGGAACGTTAGATTCCCTGAGAATTCTCAGAAGAGGTTGTGGTGTCAAGCTTTCGTAGTTAAGAAGTCAGAAGTCGAAAAAATAACAAGTCAAGAGTGTAGGTATATACTAATGACCTTTTTGGTATCGAAAGTGATATGCCGGGTGACGGTCGTTTCATTACAGAGACGAAAAATTATTACATTGGATTACAGATCCAGACAGTATCGAAAAGAAGGTTCCTCATTCGTAGAAAATTAAAGTACCGGTTTCAGTGTCAGGCGTCACTAAAACCTCGGGTTCTTTTATGTGAGACAATGACAAAGGTAACAAAGGGGTAGATAAATGTTACTTCACTTCCCTGGTCTCCGGTACTAGAAGCAAAAAAACTTTCAACTCTAAATTCGGTCGAAAAAGTGAAAGAAGAAATTGGAAGTAGTTCTCCGAGAAATCAAGGAGAAACGAAAGACGGTATTCGTACCACAATAGACGTATGGACTTCAATAACTATAAAGAGGACCGTTAGAACTAAGATCGAATACGAAGTAGGTCAGACCGCAAAGTGTACCACATGAGACGTATGTTCAATTTATTCGTCCTACTGTCATATGTCGGAACTGCATGAGGAAAGGGTTAAAACTTGGTCAGGTAACAAGGTACAGACCAAAATTGACAAGGAAGAACTGGACGTATGTCCAAAGAGTCCTCCGTTTATTCCAGCAGACTATAAGAGTAGACAAATTCTTAAAAGGTCAAACAACACTAGGTGTGTAAGTTTCGGAAATCGTGTCAGTTACTTCGTCTTCATCTACAAAAAGACCTTAAGAGAACGATCAGATACTAAGTTGCCTACAACCGTTAAACTAGAGACCAAAGAGACGGAAAAGATTTAGGTCGAAGATATAGATCTTCAAGAGCCAAGTGTATGACAACTTCACGAATACCGAACTTTCTAAAACTCGTAATGAAACGATCATACACTTTATTCACATTAACACACTATCAAACTTGTAAGAAACCGTAACGGGAAGAATCTCTTATCTTACTTTTGACTGGAAAAGGTCAGGACACCGGTAACGACTCAGAAGATTTAAACGACCGTATAACTTACGTCGTGAAACTGTCGTAGTTGAAAATCCTAAACTTTATCGAGTGGACCTTAAGGTAGTGGAGGTGATCGAAACAAGTATCACTACCAAGGATACCGGAGGAAATGAAGTGTGAGATCCTACGGACCGACACTCACTAGTGTGGTAGTAGCAAGACACATAAGAACGGTGGAAAAGAATTATAGAAGTCGAAGACAATGCAGGTATGGTAAAGACAGGAAATAATGCAGGTAGAGACGTACTTTACAAGGGAACTACAGAGATTAAAAGAACTTCTCTAGAGATCAGAAAGGGTAAGACAACAAAAGGAGATAAAGAAAAGTAACAAGTGAATTTTTCCGAAAGAATATAGGAACGGTAAGAAACCTTGTGACTTAAGTCTACACACATAGAAAGGAAAAGAGGAAACGGAAACGATGAGAAAAGAGTCGATAAACATTCCGGAGGAGTCTGTTGGTAAAAAGGAAAAACGTAAAAAAAAAGGAACCCCTACCAAAACTAGTGGTGGAGGACATGTTACATTGCTTGGAGGTAGGTATCAAGAAGTCCATGAGATAGTCTAGATTAGGGAATTTAGACAAACAGTGAAGGTGACATATTAGTATTTCCTAAAATGACTTACCGACTCACCAAAAGGGATGAAAGAAGTTACAGTCAGACTTAAACCGTTATTCCTCAAGTACTAGACTCGGTGTCAGTCGAGGGACAGAACAAAAACGACTGATATCTCGAAGAGGTAGAAACCGACGTTTCTTATTTTAGTCAGACTACACCCATAACTGGTAGACCACTACGGGTACACATCTAAACAGAGAACGCAATCTCCTGCCACGAGACGATACTGGTCACGTAAGAGAACCGTTTTGACAATCAGAAACAGGACAAAGAAAAACATAAGATTCCGGTTTGAAGGGACAATGAGGTCCATAGAGAACTGAAGGATGAAGACGTAAGGTCAGAGGATACTACTTTTCCCGTAGGGGGCCCGTAGGAAGAAACCACAATCAAGATCTTTAGAACATCCAGAAGTATCTTGACAAGTTGAAGTCGAAGAAGGCGTAATCACCAACCCCGTGTCGGAATCTAATGACACTATGATTTACTGAACGGAACCTTTGCTTGGTTCTAGTAAGACAGCAAAAACTCTAACGTGGGTTCATGATGTAAAGTCTGACTGAGTCTCCCGATGAGGTAAAGAAGATTCCCTAAGAACAGGTGTCATCATCTATGTTACCAGTAGACTTAATTTACACGGGTAAGGTGTGTGGAATACTAGGTCGTTAAGACGTAGGTCTATATATGTGTTATTTGTACCGTTGTCTACCAGTGGTTTTCTGTATGAGTTTTGTTGTAATAAGTGTCATCGGGTTTGGACCTTTGTTGGGTTTATAGGTAAATGTTGTCTGACTTATTCATTTAGTACTGTCTCAGTATCTTAGTTTATAGTATTCCGTTTCTATTACTTGTCTGAGGTTGAAATATCTTGTTGGATCTACTTGACGTACTTACGTTACGCTTCACTTTCTTCAGATGGTACATTCTTATATATACTAAGGTGAATATATTTCAAGATTATTTTGATTAAATACCCAGGTTGTCTATCATAAGACCATTGAAGACGTCTTTTTATTACTAAATACCCCCTATATTTTCCCCCGACGTCCCTATGACCACTGTGTAGGACAATGTGTACACATAAATGAAGTTTTCAAGTCTTTTGTCCTGTGTACTAAAAGCATGAAAAGACAGAAAGACAATACTTTCATATTCACAATCAACAAGTTAGTACAGGGTAAGAAACGTTAGGATACGTGACATCGGGTAGTCCGAGGAGACAGGTATCCTAAGAGATCCGTTCTTATAACCTCACCTATCGGTAAGGGAAGAGGTCCCCTAGAAGGACTGACTGCTAGCTTGGACCCAGAGGACGTAACGTTCGTG
Source organism: Capra ibex (assembly GCA_006410555.1). Lineage (NCBI taxonomy): Eukaryota > Metazoa > Chordata > Mammalia > Artiodactyla > Bovidae > Capra > Capra ibex. Next base: position 415,951 of record SJYO01043764.1, on the reverse strand, counting down.
TAAGAAATGACAGACTCGGTGGTCCCTTCGGGTAAAAAACAAGATGAAAGAAATTTACATATTTTGTATATGTACATAAACGTTTCCAATTGATAGAAGAGATTCCATCTCCGTCTTTGTCGTTTTAGACCGGTTCATCCTTCCCCTCGGAATTTAGACCCAGTAACTTCGATTTCTTTATTTGACCCCCCGGTCACCTCCCTCCATCCTAAGGATACACGGTCTGGTCATAATCTCCACGTGTGTGTGTGTGTGTGTTTTCGTGTTTAGGGATCTGAAGTTTACGGAGTGTAAGATTCCTTCCTTTTTAGTAAGACCAGTTAATACTATTTATTCTATAGGGGATCAAGTCAAGTCAAGTCAAGTCAGAGAGTCAGCACAGGCTGAGAAACGCTGGGGTACTTAGTGTCGTGCGGTCCGGAGAGACAGGTAGTGGTTGAGGGTCTCAAGTGAGTCTGAGTGCAGGTAGTTCAGTCACTACGATGAGGAACCTTCTTTTCTATAGGGGATTCAGTAGATCTTTTGAAGATTCTAACAATATCGGAATCCCGTTAAATGTACGTCCTTCAGGTCTCGTAGACTCCTTCCTGAACAATTCGTCAAGATCTAGTCTCATTCAAACTCTTACCTTGTTCTCTTTCCCTCGTTTTCCTTCGGTCCACTGAGTCCACACCAAACCATCCGTGAGACTTCTCGTGGACCCCAAGAAATATGAAGAACGGAGAGACAGGTAATCCAAATTCAAACAAGTGAGTAAGTAAGTTGTTAAAATACTTTTTGGATCGACGTTTCATCGTTAAGGTTTTGAAGTGGATGAAAGATAACTGGGACAGAGATTGGAGATGCCTTTTTGACTCCTATAATGTGTCATTAAAGGAGTTAAAGAGTCGACGGAGGGAGGGAGAAATGTTTGTATGGGTACAGGGGTGAGTATGAACGAAAGGAAGGTGGAGTTTTCTTTGACTCAAGGGGATGTTCAGATGTAATTAGGGAGGTCGACATCAGATCTCAAGTAAGATAGAACAAAGGAACTCTAGGTAAAGTATTCAATTAATACAGATCCGAAGAGGAAGGGTAAGGTCTCTTCGATGAATTTTCTTTGGAGATTTAGGTTCGAAATGAAGGAAACTGAAGGTCAACTGAGGGATTTAAATGACGTAGATCGAAGACGGGATGGTAGGATGTTTTTAACGAGACCGATGACTAGAATGAGTAGTTACTGGTTGACTGTTGAAAAGTTAAAAATAAAATGAAAGGTAAATAGGAAGTATTGTGAGAACATCATCCGTCTTAAGATTCCACCGGGGGGTTTCTAAGGTTCGATCTTCCTTTTATCCTTGGGATCAGGACGTTTCCGTTAAGTCGGTTTTTCTTACTTGGACTTTCACTTAGACTGTGGGATTTGTCTCTTGGGGTCAGTATTTCTTGATATTTAATTATTTACTTACCTCAAAGAAATTCGAATGGTGGTAATTCGGACACCATTAAACGATGTCTCTTCATCGGTTGATTATGTTATAAGGTAACAGAAACTTCTATGACGAGAGGACCAAGAAGTGAAGACTTCGAATAAGAGTCAAGAGAACCGGAGATTTATGTCAAAGGGGGTCTCAAGAGGATTAAGACGAGAGAGGTTTTCTTTCACAATGTAAGTACTTGACCTTTTGACTCAAGTGGTCATAGATCCAAAGGTCTTATTTAGAAAAAGGATTCGAGGTTTGGTGATGAATTCGTTGTTGAAGAGAATCCTAGGATATCGTGAAGAGAATAGATTTAGGATAATTTACCATGGTGGTAGGTACAGTAGTTAGTTCCATTCTTAGACCTGTACTAAAGCAGGAAAGAGAAGGTGGAGTGACTACCCGTTCAGGTTGACCAGTGATCACTTTCAACGAGTCAAGTCAAGTCAAGTCAAGTCAAGTTAGGGAGTCAGCACAGACTGAGAAACGCTGGGGTACTTAGTGTCGTGCGGTCCGGAAGGACAGGTAGTGGTTGAGGGTCTCAAATGAGTTTAAGTACAGGTAGCTCAGCCACTACGGTAGGTCGGTAGAGTAGGAGACAGCAGGGGAAGAGGAGGACGGGGGTTAGGGAGGGTCGTAGTCCCAGAAAAGGTTACTCAGTTGAGAAGTAGTCCACCGGTTTCATGACTCAAAGTCGAAATCGTAGTCAGGAAGGTTACTTGTGGGTCTTGACTAGAGGAAATCCTACCTACCCAACCTGGAGGAACGTCAGGTTCCTTGAGAGTTCTCAGAAGAGGTTGTGGTGTCAAGTTTTCGTAGCCAAGAAGCCGCGAGTCGAAAGAAGTGTCAGATTGAGAGTGTAGGTATGTACTGGTGTCCTTTTTGGTGTCGGAACTGATCTGCCTGGAAACAACCGTTTCATTACAGAGACGAAAAATTATACGATAGATACAACCAGTATTGAAAGAAAGGTTCCTCATTCGTAGAAAATTAAAGTACCGACGTTAACACAGGTTGAGAAACTCTGGGGTACCTGACACATCAGGTACTTTATAAGGTCCGGTCTTATGACCTCATCCATCGGAAAGGGAAGAGGTCCCCTAGAAAGGTTGGGTCCCTAGCTTGGGTCCAGAGGGTGGAACGTCCATCTAAGATATGGTCGACTCGGTGTTCCCTTCGGGTTCTTATGACCTGACCTAAGTCAAGTCAAGTCAACTCAGTGAGCCAGCACAGGTTGAGAAACCCTGGGGTACCTGATGTCGTGCGGTCCGAAGGGACAGGTAGTGGTTGAGGGTCTCGAACGAGTTTGAGTACAGGTAGTTCAGTCACTACAGTAGGTTGGTAGAGTAGGAGACAGTAGGGAAAGAGGAGGACGGAAGTTAGAAAGGGTCGTAGTTCCAGAGAAGGTTACTCAGTCAAAAATCGTAGTCCACCGGTTTCATAACCTCAAAGTCGAAATCGTAGTCCAGGAAGGTTACTTATAAGTCCTGATTAAGGTGTTCCTTCGGGTTCTTATGACCTTACCCATTGGATAGATAAGAGGTCCACTAGAAGGACTGGGTCCTTAGTTTGGTCCCAGAGGACGTAACGTCCGTCTAAGAAATGGTTGACTCGATAGTCCCTAACCAGTGATTTTGAACAATTAAAACGGAAGATTTATAGACGAAGGGAACACCGAGTCCACCATTTCTTAGGCGGACGTTACACTCTCTGGACCCAAGCTAGGGACCCAACCCTTCTAGGGAACCTCCTCCCTTTCCGATGGATGAGGTCATAACACCGGACCTCTTAAGGTACCTGACATGTCAGGTACCCCAGCGTTTCTCATTCTGTGTTGACTCGCTGAAAGTCAAAGTGTAAAGACGGGGGCGGAGACGTAAGTGTCCGTCGTGAAACAAAGTGGATTTGATACCGTCATTGTAGGATTACAGAGAGTAACGACACGAGTCGGTGAGTCAGGACAGGCTGAGAAACACTGGGGTGTCTGACGTCGGACGGTCAGAGGAGACAGGCACCCTAAAAGGTCGGTTCTTATGACCTCACCCAACGGTAAAGGAAGAGATCCCTTACAGAGAGTATTCATGAGAAGGTTTATACCGGAGGTGTGATTTCGGACTCATTAGTAAGTGTCAAAATGGTAAAATACGGGGAAAGATTTTGAGATTAATGAAAAGGGAACGGTTCTCCTATGTTATGTTGGACTTAGAAGATGAGAAGAAGGGTCGGTATGGTTTGATGACGATGTCCAGGGACCTACCCAACACGGTACGTCATATTACGGATACGTACATAAGGAAGACGGACTTTGTGGAAACATGGAGAACTATTGGACGAGGATGAGTGGATTCTCTCGACTGGGACTGGTACATTCGTTTTGACGGGTAAGGAAAGAAATATATGTGGAGACAGGGTGTGTGTATAGAGATAATATTATAAGAGGTATAAACACATGATAGACAAATGTGTAGACAGAAAGGAGGTTTTCGAGGTCCTAGTCCTGGTATAAGTAGAAACCTTAAGTCCGAGGTCCGGACATTACATCTCTATTTAGTTTCCTCTTTTATATAACATGAATGTTAAATCTTTGACTTTCATGAAGGAATTGAAATCTACTTCGGTTTAAGAGAACGGTAATTTCCGTAAAGTTTTCGTGATCAAATTTCTGTACGATAAATTACAAATTACTTCTATAAGGTATGATTTTAAACCACCTTAATTAAATGAGAAAGAGGACAACATCCTGTAAACAAAGGTTTAAAAGTAATAAAAGGTTTGAAAACAAAGGAATTTCGATATAAAGATTTCTTTTGTTCTGAACTACTTTCCGTATTGTAATTTCGTAGACTATGTATAATCGTTTTACAAATTCGAAGTCGTCAAACATAAAGGACTTCTTAATTCGAAGATTATACTTTTGTCACATACTTATCACATACGTCAGGTACCCCAGAGTCTCAGGTTGTGTACTGACTGGACTCGCTGACTTGACTTGACTTGACTATCTATTTTCTTGTTATGTCAATGACAAGACTATTATTGGATTACATCTTTCTACAGAGATGAGAAAACTAAATGGTTTATTCTAATTCAGGGAAAGTCGTAGGATTATGCAAATGATGAAACAGTCAGAAGAAATAGCATTAAAGTACACTACTACTTTGTCATTTCTATACCAATACATGAATGTGGGATACAAACAACCTCTAAAGTAAAGTTTCTTACTGTACATTTACACATGTACACACAAAGGTCTATCGAGTCACCATTTCTTAGACGGACGGTTACGTTCTCTTCGTCCTCTGTACCCAAACTAGGGACCCAGTAGTTCTAGGGGACCTCCTCCTTTACCGTTGGGTGAGGTCATAAGAACGAACCTTTTAGGGTATCTGTCTCCTCGGACCACCCGATGTCAGGTGCCCCAGTGGTTCTTAGTCTCTGCTGAATCTTTGACTCGTACACATAAGGCAATCTCTTTTTTTCTACTCGTCTGAAGTAGATACAAGGGATACAAAGATCTGAAGTTGGCATGATTTAGATTTTGGATTATAAGTGCCTCCAACGGTTTTCCATGTTTGGAGATCAATATTTTATTTAGTCAGTGTGTTCACATTATATATCGTGTCCCTAATATCAATTATATGACATAACACATAAACTTTCATCGATTCTCTTATCTAGAAATTTCAAGGGTAGTGTTCTTTTTTTATAAACATTGATAATCACTACTACTTACAATTGATCTAAAAAAAACAGTACTAGTAAAACGTTACTAGTTTATAATTTGGTAATACAATATATGTAATTTCATTATATTACAATATACATTAATATAAAGTTAAAATTTTTGGATGATAAGTATTTATATAGTTGATGGGTACAAGTGGAACCCAGACTTTACAAGTCATCTGGTTCTATAAAATGTAATTTTTTTTTCTATAAAATGTATTTTTCAAAATACGTAGTTTTTAAACATTTGTATTTGTCCTTGATTTAAACTAAAGAATTTTTTCGGATGGGTTTGGTAAAAATCTAAAATAGGTTACCGTTTGACTCGGAGGATTGGTGTTCCATAAGAGGAGATGTTTGACAAAGACTATGTCGTATGGAAGGAAGTAGGGTACCTGTTTCCTCGGACCGGTCGATATCAGGTATCCCGTTTCTCTACCTGTGCTGACTCGCTGCCTCGTACGTGCGTGGAAGGAAGTTAGTTGATGTCGGACTAGTAAAAGGAGGAAAACAGTACCATTGAGTGAATGTTCTTGGAAGACCTCTGACGTTTTTAACGTCTTACTAAAGTCTGTTATATTAATTAGAAATATACTCAATAAAGAAGAGGGGGATTTTATTGACGGTAAAATAAATTTTAAAAAAGTAAAATTTTATAATAACACTTTCCGGTACTCGAGAAAGTCTTCTGAAGTTTTTTCGTTTGTGATGGATTAGAAAATTCAACAAGAAGTTTAGAGGCCTGTCGAAGTGGTAAAGTAAAATTTACGACAAGTGTTCAACGGACGGAATCTGACCTCAGTTGTCCGTGAAGGGTTCCTCGACGACGTCTTCATAGTGGTCTAAGGTGTTAAAGTTGGAGGTAGGGGCTTCCAAATCGATGTCGAAATTCGTAAAAGGGTTCTCGTAAGGTTAACGGACGACCTGTTAAAGTACAAGTTCAAAGTGGTGTAGTGAGCATCAATAGATGACCGTTCTCGTTTGTAGATGGAATCATAAATCTTGAGAGGGGAAGATTAGGGTTGGATACAATAATCTATGGTAACCGGGACGAAGAGGTCCATTTATAGAGATGACTTGGGATGACTACGATGACCAAGGTATACCACATAGGAAGAGTAGGAGAGATGAAACGGAAAGAAACCCCGACTCAAGTTTGTGGTTAAGGATTTTTCTCGCAAATAAACATGGTGTGTAAATATCGACACGTAAAGATAAATGGAAAAGACCATATTAATACAATTGAGGAGTTGGTCTATAGAAATTCAAAAAATTCCCTTCCGTGATCTTGAGTACGGAGACAAGAGGGAGTCTGTCCATCTCAGATAACGTCTGTCGGAACCTTATTCTCCATTGTAAATACCGTGTATGTATCACACCGTTTACGAAAGATGAATAATCAAGTAAATTGGGTACATTATTTAGATACGTCATTCATGACAATAACAGGGATTAAACTCTGTTCTTTTACCTTTGAATCTTTCCACTAAATGGACAGGTTCCATTGTTTTAATCAAACTTGATCCGGAATTAAAGTCCAAACAGACTGAGATTTAACAGAAGACTAATCACTGAGTATCTTCGTCTCAAAGAACAGGAGTTAAGTCAAGTCAACTCAACGAGTCAGCTCAGGTTGAGAACCGCTGGGATACCTGACGTCCTGCGTTCCGGAGGGACAGGTAGTGGTTAAAAGCCTCAGGTGGGTTTGGGTACAGGTAACTCAGACACTACGGTAGGTTGGTAGAGTAGGAGACAGTAGGGGAAGAGGAGGACGGAAGTTAGAAAGGGTCGTCGTCCCAGAAAAGTTTACTCAATCAAGAAGGGTAGTCCACTGGTTTAATAACCTCAAAGTCGAAGTTGTAGTCAAGAAGGTTACTTATAAGTCCTGACTTAAGGAAATCCTACCCGACCAACCTAGAAGAACGTCAGGTTCCCTGAGAGTTCTCAGAAGAGGTTGTGGTGTCAAGTTTTCGTAGTTAAGAAGACGTGAGTCGAAAGAAATATCAGGCAGAGGTATGTAAGTATGTACTGATGACCTTTTTGGTATCGAAAGTGATCTGCCTGGAAACGACCGTTTCATTACAGACGAAAAGTTATACGATAGATCCAACCAGTAGCGAAAAGAAGGTTCCTCGCAGAAAATTAAAGTACCGACGTTAGTGGTAGACATCATTAAAACTTCGGGGGTTTTTATTTCAGAGAGTGACAAAGGTAACGAAGGGGTAGATAGACAGTACTTCACTACCCTGGTCTATGGTACTAGAAGTAAAAAACTTACAACTCAAAATTCGGTCGAAAAAGTGAGAGGAAAGTGAAAGTAGTTCTCCGAGAAGTCAAGGAGAAGTGAAAGACGGTATTCCCCCCACAATAGACGTATAGACTCCAATAACTGTAAAGAGGGTCTTTAGAGCTAAGGTCGAACACGAATAGGTCGGGTCGTAAAGAGTACTATATGAGATGTATTTTCAATTTATTGGTCCCACTGTTATATTTCGGAACTGCATGAGGAAAGGGATGAACCTTGGTCAGACAACAAAGTACAGGTCAAGATTGACGACGGAGGACTGGACGTATGTATAAAGAGTCCTCCGTCCAGTCCATCAGACCATAAGGGTAGAGAAATTCTTAAAAGGTCAAACAACACTAGGTGTGTCAGTTATCGAAACCGTATCAGTGATTTCGTCTTCATCTGAAGAAGACCTTGAGAGAACGAAAAAACTATTAGGTTACCTACAACCGTTAAACTAGAGACCAAGGAGACGGAAAAGATTTAGGTCGAAGTTGTAGACCTTCAAGTACCAAGTGTATGACCACTTCGGACCGAACCTCTTAAAGCTCGTAATAAACGACCGTACACTCTACTCACGTTAACACGTCATCAAACTCGTAAGAAACCGTAACGGAAAGGAACCCTAACCTCATTTTTGCCTGGAAAAAGTCAGGACACCGATAATGACTCAAAAGGTTTAAACAACCGTAAAACGCACGTCGTGAAAGTGTCGTAGTAGAAAATCCTAAACTTGACCTTAAGGTAACAGAGGTGATCGAAACAAGTGTCACTACGAAGGATTCCGGATAAACTGAAGGTCCTACAGACCAAGATCCACTCACTAGTGTGACAGTGCTAATAGACCCAGCACTTCTAGAAAAAACATGTCAAGAAGACACATAAGAACGCTGGAGAATTATAAAAGACGAAGACAATACAGGTATGGTAAAGACAGGAAATAACACGGGTAGAGTCGTACTTTACAAGGGGACCATAGAGATTAAAAGAACTTACTAGAGATCAAAAAGGGTAAGATAACAAAAAGAAATAAAGAAACGTAATTAGCGACTCCTTCCGAAAGATTAGAGAGGAACGATAAGAAACCTTGAGACGTAAGTTTACCCATATAGAAAGGAAAAGAGGAAACGGAAAGTGAAAAGAAGAAAAGTGTCGATAAACATTCCGGAGGAGTCTGTTGGTTAAACGGAAAGAAGTAAATAAAAAGGACTCTTACCAGAACTAGGGACGGAGGACATGCTACAGTCCTTGGAGACAGGTATCAAGAAGTCCGTGAGACAGACAATCTAGACTAGGGAATTTAGACAAACAGTGAAGGTTATACATTAGCATTCCCTAAACTAAATCCAGTATGGACTTACCAGATCGCCAAACAGTATGAAAGAAGTTAAATTCAGACTTAAACCGTTATTCCTCAAGTGCTAGACTCGGTGTCAGTCGAGGGCCAGAATAAACACGACTGAAATGTCTGCAAGAGGTAGAAACCGACGTTTCTTATACTAGTTAGACTAAAACCACAACTGGTAGACCACTACAGGTACACATTTCAGAAGAGAACACAACAACGTTCTCCCACAAACGATACTGGTCACGCAAGAGAACCGTTTTGAGATGATTGGAAACGGGACGAAGTAAGACATGGGGTTCCCGTTTAAACGGACAATGTGGTCCATAAAGAACTGAAGAATGAAAACGTAAGGTCAGGGGATATTATTTTTCCTGTAGAAAAAACCCACAATCAAGATCTTCCAGAACATCCAGAAGTATCTTGACAAGTCGAGAAGTCGTAATAACCAGACCCGTATCTTAACCTAATGACACTATGATTTATCAAACGGAACCTTTGCTAGTCACTAATAAGACAGTAAAAACTCTAACGTAGGTTCATGGCGTAAAACCTGAGAAAACAACTGATACTACCGATGAGGTAAAGAAGAAGCCCTAAGAACGGGTGTCATCATCTATATTACCGATGGACTCAATTTAGGTAGGTAAGGTCAGGTAAAAGTAAACGACTAAGGATTTTACAACTACAAGTGAGAACGGTAGAGGACAAACTGGTGAAGGTTCAACGGAACTAAGTGCCTGGATTGTAAGGTCCAAGGATCCGTTATAACGAGAAATGTCGTAGTCTGGAATGAAGGTAGTGGTCAGGGTAGGTGTCGACCCACCATAACAATGAAACCGAGGTAGAGAAGTAAGAAAGACATCAATAAAGAGGTCATCGTATAACCCGTAGATGACTGGACCCCTCAAATAGAAAGTCACAGGATAGAAAAACGGAAAAGTATGACAAGTACCCCAAGAGTTCCGTTCTTATAACTTGACCAAACGGTAAGGGAAGAGGTCGCCTGGTGAAAAACAGAGACAGGATGAACTATATTTGTCGGTTCGTCTATCAAACCCGAAGTCTCCACACTTCTCTTTCATTTAATACCAAGTCGTTGAAAGGAATGAGGGAAATTGTGTTTCAAAAATAAGTTACTGGGAGAAGGTTGTTGTGTTCTCCGCTTAGATGTACACCTGTAGTGGTCTACTTGTTATGACTTTAGTCTAACTCATATAAAGAATGTCGGTTTCTACCTCTTCGAGATCTGTCAGGTCGTTTTTGTTCTGTCCCTCGACTGATACCCAGTCTAGTACTTGAGTGACGTTTTAAGTCGGAATTTGACTTTGTTCATCCCTTTTGGTGAACCGGTAAGTCTATACTGGATTTAGTTTAAGGAATACTAATATGTCACCTTCGCTGTCTATCTAAGTTCTCTAATCGAGATTATCTGTCGCATGGACTTCTTGATACCTGTCTCCAAGTAATGTAACATGTCCTCCGTCACTAGTGTTGGTGGGGGTTCTTTTTTTTTACGTTTTTCCGTTTTACCAACAGACTCCTCTGGAATGTTTATTGACTCTTTCTCTTCGTTTTGCGTTTCCTTTTTGTCCTTCCTATATGGGTAATTTACGTCTCAAGGTTTCTTATCGTTCCTCTCTATTCTTTCGGAAGGAGTCGCTAGTTATGTTTCTTTATCTCCTTTTCTTGTCTTACCCTTTCTCATTTGTAAAAGAGTTCATTCGATCTCGATGGTTCCCTTGTAAGGTACGTTTCTACCCGTGTTATTTCCTGTCGTTGTCATATCTGGGTTGTCTTCGTCTTCTATAATTCTTGACCGTTCTTATGTGTCTTTTTGACATGTTTTTTCTAGAATTACTGGGTCTATTGGTGCTACCACACTAGTGAGTGGATCTCAGTTCGTAGGATAGTACACTTCAGTTCACCCGGAATCCTTCGTAGTGATGTTTGTTTCGATCACCTCCACTACCTTAGGGTCGACTCAACAAAATTTAGGATTTTCTACTACGACACTTTCACGACGTGAGTTGTACGGTCGTTTAGACCTTTTGAGTCGTCACCGGTGGTCTGACCTTTTCTAGTCAAAAGTAAGGTTAGGGTTTCTTTCCGTTACGGTTTCTTACAAGTTTGATGGTGTGTTAACGTAAATAAAGTGTACACTTGTTCCATTACGAGTTTTACAAAGTTCGTTCATACACTTGACTCTTGAAGATCTGTATCTTCGAGTTAAATCTTTTCCATCTTCTTGGTCTCTAGTTTAACGGTTGTAGGCAACCTAGTACCTTTTTCGTTCCCTCAAGGTCTTTTTGTAGATGAGGACGAAGTAACTCACACTATTTTTGGAAACTGACACACCTAATGTTATTGACACCTTTCAAGAATTTGTCTACCCTTATGGTCTGCTTTAAGGAACGGAGGATTCGTTGGACATACGTCCAGTTCTTCGTTATCAATCTTGGCCTGTACCTTGTTACCTAACCAAGTTTTAACCTTTTTCTCATACAGTGCCGACATATCTCGGTGGGACAAATAAATTGAACATACGTCTCATGTAGTACACTTTACGGTCCGATCTACTTCGAGTTCGACATTAGTTCTGACGACCCTCTTTATAGTTATTGGAGTCTATGCATCTACTGAGGTGGGAAAACCGTCTTTCGTTTCTCCTTGATTTCTCGGAGAACTACTTCCACTTTCTCCTCTCACTTTTTGGACAGAATTTTTAGTTGTAAGTTTTTTGATTCTAGTACCGTAGGTCAGGGTAGTGAAGTACCGTTTGTCTACCCCTTTGTTACTTTTGTCATTGTCTCGCATAAAAGAACCCGAGGTTTTAGTGATGTCTACCACAGACGTAGGTACTTTAGATTTTTACGAACGAGGAACCTTCTTTTCGATGTTGTTTGGATCTGTCGTATAATTTTACGTCTCTATAGGGGAATGACTATTTCCAGGTATATCAGTTTCGATACCAAAAAGGTCGTCAGTGCACTCTAAATGTGACTGATATTTCTTCGGACGCACAACTTTTTGACTACGAAAACTTGACACCACAACCTCTTCTGAGAACTCTCAGGGAACCTGACGTTACTCCAGTTAGGATTTGTTTTGGTTAGGACTCATAAGTAACCTTCCTGACTTCGACTTCCACTTGGAGGGTATGAACCCGGTGAATTACGCTTCTCGACTGAATAATCTTTTCTAGGACTACGATCCTTTCTAACTCCCGTCCTCTTCACCCTCTTTCTCCTACTCTTACGAACCTACCGTGATAACTGAGCTACCCGTACTCAAGTTCGTTCGAGACCCTCTACCACTTCCTGTCCCTTCGGACCGTAGGTCGTCAGGTACTCCAGTGTTTCTCAACGTGTGTTGACTCGCTGACTTGTTGAAAGGAAAGAGGGGAACTCTGTTTCGAAAATAAGTTACTGGAAACGGACTTCTGGTTTCTATTTGAGATTGGTTTTCTAACGTCTAAGGTAAATACCCGTCCTGGGTCAGGGTGAGGTCTCACAAGATTTTTGTTGTACTAACGAGGGTTCTCCTACTTAGTAGTTTTCTTGACTAAAGTCAGAATCTAGATCTCTTGTTCCGATCAGGTCCGGACTTTTTGTACCTGTTTTAGAAAGAACCGGTATCAGAGATATGTCCATACGTCATCCACAACATGTTCAATTACTCAGTGGTCCTAGTGGTCTTGGTTTCCCTTCCCGTTACCAGTTACAAAGATGGGTGCAGTGGGGATCTAAGACCATAGACTTTGACACACTATAGTCACGGAATGTAAGTGTCTCCCATAATCTGAAATGGTCTGAGGTTGAATAATAGAGTGAACAACACCTTTTTATCGTGATTGTCCCGGGAGCACAAACGAAAACGTACGTGGTCTTTCGACCGGTTCCTCCGATCACCTCTGACTTTAGAGGGTATCCGAGACGAGTGGTCCGAGTTCTGAGTATCACCGTCTGGAAATAGACGGATCTCCTTTTCCGTGGAAAAGAAGTAAAGGTGTTTCTTTGACATACTTGTTCACTGTCGTGGTTTCCACTGATGACCCTAGGGATACAATTTATACAGCCACAGTTAATATGAAGTTGTTTCGATCTTTTTATTTTTTATTTCTTCACCTTTGGGTCCGAGTTTCTACAATGTTCTATGTCAATATTCACTACCTAGGTTCTAATCTTAAGCTCAGAAGGTTGAGTGATCAATCGTACGAAAAAGTTGATAGGATGTTTAGAGGGTAACAAAGTCAAATTACATCCGACAGAGACTGAAGAGTACACCGTCTGACCATAGGAATCGTGAAACGAGGTTGTTTCAGGGTTCGAAAAACCACAGAGAGACAGGGTTTCGGTGTCGACAGGACAATAACTCCTCCGGCTCTTTGTCTATACACACGGTTGACATGGTTTTCCCTATGAAATCTACCTAGAGGATGGTGAAAACCTTTTTGTTTAATCTGGTGGACAGGATTACAATACGTAGTATGTAGTAGTGTCACCGTCTCTCAGTTGCAATAATTATAATACCCTCCACCACACATCTTTTCAGTACGTCATACTTTAGGTTAATAGATTTAAATCTCTGATCGTAACGGTAAATAATCGACGGACCGGGACCCTCTATTGTTAATGTTTATAAGTGACTCGTGTATGATAAAGGGACATGAAACAAATGTATTACTGATTGAAGTATGTTAGGATTCTCCATATATAGAAGTAATGAAGGTAAAGTGTCCGTTTCTACGACTCCGAGACCCTTTAAGTCCATTGAGTGGGATCCAATGTGACAACCCTTCACCTTCTTGGTCCTTATTTTGGGATCGTTATACTGAGATTTTGGGTACAAGAATTAAAGAGTCAGAAACTAAGGAGATCTTATTTTGTCTCTATTATTGTCGACGGGATGGATTGATTAGTCTTAATATAATCGTTCATGTTCCCGTAAAAATTATTTGACATTTCATTGTCTCCAGTTACATACTTTAGGTTTCGATTGTGACTGTTCGTCTACCCAAATAGACCTTCCAGATGTGTGTATGTCTAAAGGAACAGAGGAAAGGTGAATTATGACTCTCAGTTTGTTCAACACAATTCGGATACGAAGAAGATTGTTGTTACTAGAACGATAGGTTTGTAAAGAATGCAATGGAGAAAGGAATAGAACTCAAGGATAAATACCTTCGTCTTTAGTTACAATATATAGGAATTTGACGATCTCTCATGTCTAAAAAATAATAATAATCAAAGTTGTGGATATCAAAGTCTCTTAAAGAAGTGGCAGACCACTACTACCACAAATATGATAGACTAGTGAATAAATGTGCTGCACGAATCAGTGAGTCAGTACAGGCTGAGAAGCGCTGGGGTGTTTGACATCGGTCGGTCCAAGGAGACAGGTACCCTAAGAGGTCCGTTCTTATGACCTCACCTAACGGAAAAGGAAGAGGTCCTCTAGAAGGGTTGGGTGCCTAGTTTGGGTGTAGAGGAGACAGAGGACGTAACCGTCCACCTAAGAAATGGTGATTCGGTTGACCCTTCGGATCACCTATTTATTCGAGTCCAGATAAAACTGAGGTCTGGAGTTCAAGATTTTGAATTGAAAATAGGGAGGGTAGAACTGTACGGGTCTCCTGTTACGGGTGTAAAAGAAATGTTAATGACGGAGGGTAACGAAATCACTGGTATAAAAAAGTTGGTTTTCAGTTTTGTCCACCGGACCAGTAGACTTTATTTGAGGTCTTTTTACGTCCTGGACACGAATAACTCGGAAATAGAAGGACGTAGCATGGACTAGTGAATCTTGTTCGGGATAAGTACAACAAGAGTCGAAGAGAAAACTCCCGTCCGGACCGAAGAGAAACACAATTTAGGTAAAGAGTTCGTCCCCGGGATAGATTTGGGAAGTGGGTTTCCGGAGTCTCCAAGGATCTCTTACACTGGAACTGATCAGAATGGTAAGATTTTTTAAGAGGAGTTTTAAATTTTGTAACTTTCTTCTTTGAAAAAAGGAGAAAAAAAAAGAAGAATTTTATTCTACAGGAACTCTGTGGGGAAACCCCTCTTAGAAGGTAAGAAGATAGTTACCCGAGAGGATCTCTTTCGGTCCTTTTCCTTTTGTCTTCAAATAGACAAGACAATTCCCTCTTTGTAACAAACCGGAGAGGAAAGATTTCACCGAGAAGTAACGTCAAACTGAACATCCAGGAGGGTCCCTCCTGTTTCTTCTTTCGTGTTGGGATTTGAAGTATAAGCCTTTATTAGACCTTCAAGTAAGGAAGTTGTGTAAAAGACTCGTGGTTGATACGTTATCCGAGGGTCATAAATGATAGGGAGAGAAAGTAGATTTTATATTCCGGTCCTTGTGAGTTTTCATCATATGTTCTCTCTTTTCTGTAAAGATGTACCCTCTTTACCAATGACTTTTTTATTTTTAATTATTCTTTATGGTCTATCCACGAATTTCTTGTTTTTTCCACTACACTAATTCCCTGAGACCATTCCATAAATACAATCCATCAGTTGTTTTCGGAGTTTAACCTTTTATACCAAGGTTTAACCCTTTCTTCATACAGTTCTGACATATAACAGTGGGACTAATAAATTGAACATACGTCTCATATGGTACACTTTACGACCCGATCTACTTCGAGTTCGACCTTAGTTTTAAAGGGTCTCTTTATAGTTATTGGAATCTATGTGTCTACTGAGGTGGGAAAACCGTCTTTCGTTTCTCCTTGATTTCTCGGAGAACTCCTTCACCTTTCTCCTCTCACTTTTTCGACAGAATTTTGAGTCGAAAGTTTTTCGATTCTAGTACCGTAGGTCAGGTAGTGAAGTACCGTTTATCTACCCCTTTGTCACTTTTGTCTTTGTCTCACATAAAAGAACCCGAGGTTTTAGTGATGTCTACCACTGAGGTAGGTACTTTAAATTTTTACGGACGAGGAACTTTCTTTTCGATGTTGTTTGGATCTGTCGTATAATTTCTCGTCTCTAATAGTGAAATGACTGTTTCCAGGCAGATCAGTTTCGATACCAAAAAGGTCATCAGTCCTTACCTACATTCTCAACCTGGTATTTCTTTCGACTCACGGTTTCTTAACGACGAAAGCTTGACACCACAACCTCTTCTGAGAACTCACAGGGAATCTTACGTTACTCTAGGTGGGTCAGGTAGGATTTCCTTTAGTGAGGACTTATAAGTAACCTTCCTGACTACGACTTCGACTTTGAGGTTATGAAACCGGTGGAGTACGCTTCTCGACTGAGTAACTTTTTCTGGGACTACGACCCTTTCTAACTTCCGTCCTTCTCTTCCCCTGCTGTCTCCTACTCTACCAACCTACCGTAGTGTCTGAGCTACCTGTACTCAAACTCGTTCGAGACCCTCAACCACTACCTACTCCTTCGGACCGCAGGACGTCAGGTACGTCAGCGTTTCTCAGTCTGTACTGACTCACTGACTTGACTGACTTTTCGGAGTTTACACTCCACTGTGGACTTAATTCAGGTGTGGACTTAATTTTCCTGAGGAACCATCGAGTCAGTTCTTAGACGGACGTTACACCTTCTAGACCTAAGGTAGGGATCCAGTCCTTCTAGGGGACCTCCTCTCTTACCGATGGGCAAGGTCATAGTGGACGTCTTAGGGTACCTGTCTTCTGGGACCGTCCGATGTCAGGTACCCCAACGTTTCTCGACCTGTGTTGACTCGTTATGAAAGAGAAAGTCGGTGCACTTCTGACCATCACCTCCTGTGTTTCTTTGGTCGATTACACTTCTAGACTTACGTCCTCCTTATTCGGAAATTTCGTCTTCAACCGTTTGGAAAAGAGACCCGGTGTTTCGTTTATAAAATCCGAAACGTTCAGTGTATTCCAGAGTACAATGGATAAGCAGAAACAAAAACAAGGACAACAACATTCAACAAAATGTTAGGAAATTTTTACATTTTGGGGAAGAATCAAGGAACGGTCATATTTTTATCCGAAGGTTGTTTTAAACCGGGGAGAATCAAAAGACTGGGGATGAAATCTCCTTGTAGATTAGATAACAGCGATCTCTTGTTCATTTGTTCTCGCTCACCATGTTTTACTCCAGACTCTCCGCCAGTCTTCGGTATACCACGTCACGGAAAATCCGATTTATTTCTAAAACCTAAAAAAAAAAAAAGGGGTTCACACTACCCTTAGGAGACCTCTCAAAATTCGTCCCGTCACCGTATTAGACTAAATATGAAAATTTTCCGGTAGCAGCAACACACACTTTTGTCTGAGACCGCCCCGATTCTCAGCTTTGTCTCTCAACTAATCCTCCGGTCGATAACATAGTGAGTCCGTCCTCTCTTGTTCCCACGACTACACTTCTCTGTCTTGACTTGTCTTGCCCTTGATTTGTGAGAGCTACTTTCGAGATAAATAATACCTATCTGTTTTTGTACCTTCTTAAGAACTTTAAAATGAAATTTTAGTTTTCATAATATTTCTCGAACTAATTGTCTTTTTAGAACCAATGAGTTTCAAAATCGTTATAAAATTGTACAAACTAAATATCTATAAACTGAAAGTCCTTCTAGTAGTAAAGGGGAGAGAGAGACTTAGGAAAGGAGATCACTTTACTAAGGTAAAGAGGAGACCAGGGACTATGAGTAATAAAAGGAGCAAAGTGAATTTACTTCGTATGACTCTTACAAGGAGAGTAAAGTCTCACGTGACGTCAGTTGGTTTTGTCGTTTTGACAAACGAGAAAATTTTAGGTTCTTTGAAGGTTGAAGGGAAATGGTACTCCTTCGACATTTACATCCACCAAGAGTGAAATAGGTTTGAGTAAAAGAATAAGAAAGAGACTATTTTTACTTCGACTCAAGAACTTTTAAGAAGTTTCACATGTAAATAAACCCGTGAAAACTACATATAAACTCCCTTTTCTGATTAATCTATCCCAGTATCCAATCCAAGGAACCTCTAAGACTCTGCTTCAAAAAGTTCCTTCACTAAATGACTCCGTCCTACGTTGACCGTTTATGTAGACGTAACTTTACTCCTACTAGTCCTCTCAGTCTCTCTCAGTGACTGACGTTTTACCAACATTGAGTCGGTTATGGACACCATCGACTCTGCCCAGGGAGTCTGAACAGAAGGTTGCTCCGTTCCTCCGACCCAGAAACGTAGAATTTAGTCGGTCAGTGACCGGTACCCGGAGATTCTCCTATTGGATTTCTCTCCGTCAAGAGACGTTGGATTCCGTTGTAGGTCGTTTCTGTTTCGAAAAGTGGTAGTCCTCGATTTTAAGGGTCGTCGACCCCCTACTTCTCTCCGAAACCCAACCTTGTGGTGTCATGGATGACGTTTCCCTGTGAGGTCATAAGAGTATACCAGTAAAGACAGTAAATTATAAATAGTTCCGTGTATCATAAAATGGTACTGATACATACCTACACTCTCAACCTGATATTTCTTTCGACTCGCGGTTTCTTAACTACGAAAACTTGACACTACAACCTCTTCTGAGAAGTCTCTAGGTTGGTCAGCTAAGATTTTCTCTAGTCAGGACCCACAAGTGACCTTCCTGACTACCACTTCGACTTTGAGGTTATGAAACCGGTGGACTACGCTTCTCTACTGAGTAAACTCTTCTGGGACTACGACCCTTTCTAACTCCCGTCCTTCTCTTCCCCTGCTGTCTTATACTATACCGACCTATCGTAGTGGCCGAGTTACCTATACCCAAACCCACCTGAGGTCGTCAACCACTACCTGTCCCTCCGGACCGCACGACGCCAAGTACCCCAGCGTTTCACAGTCTGTACTGACTCACTGACTTGACTTGACTATATCATGTAAAAAATCGTGAAAATCATCTGGTTTATGTGATTAATCGTACGGTTAACCATAAATAGTGTATTTTGTTGTAAAATGGTGTATTTCATAAAAATAATTTATGTCTCTGAAGTACAAGTTCACAAATCCTTATGTGAAAGTTTTTTATGACGACCTTTTCACTGAGAACAGTAAAGTTGACACATGGAAATACTCGACTACTAATTTGGTCAGTAAAAACTGAGAACGAGGAGGGAATAGTTCAAGATACCGTGGAAGGTACCATTCTGTGGAGGTAGAGATGAAAAAACAGTGACGGTTGTTAAGACCAGGGGTGGAAGTAAAGGAGGTTGAATTTTGTAGAGGAGACGGGTTAAAGTAGGTTCTACACAAAAACCCCCACCTCCTCCCCGCTACAAGGTAACGTACTGAACGTAATTAATGAGTTTATCGGTGACGCATTCCGTGGTCCTTTTATTGTAACTCGTTCTTTTCTGTTAAGGTGGTAGAGAGTACTTACACTTAAAGATCACTTACTCTTCCTGAAATTTATAATTTAAAGTACTATTTGTTAAAGTACCGTCGACACTATTTTTACGTCACTTTTTCATTGACTACAATACTTTGGTGTATTACAACCCTGGACTTGATCCCCCAGTCTCTACTCAAAAGTAGATCATTCTACTTTGAACTTCCTATTTCAAGTGTTCTTCGTACGAAGTACATTTCTCTTATGATACGAAGAATGGAAGTCCTAGACTTCTCCTCCTTCGTACCACACAAGTTCCTTGATTTCTTCTTTCGGTCATCGGTCATACGATCTCGAGTCCCAAGTAAACACTTCGTCTCCTTCCACAACCCTTCATCTCAATTCATTCTCTTTTATTCATTCCCGTTATACTTTGGTAATCTTTGTCCCAAAAGAAAATGAAAATTACAAAGTAAAATTAAAGTCTTAGTGTTTTTACAATGTTTTTTATTAAGGGAAATGAAAAGTGGGTGTAAGAAGTTTACGAGTGTAGAATTTAATGGAGTCATATTAATAGTTTTAGTCTTTTAATTGTGACTAAGTCATGATAATAGATTAAATGTCAGACCCCTCCCCCCAACTCCTACCCCCTACCCGGTGCCCTGTATATATGTGGACACCGGTTAAGTACGACTATATACGGTTGGCAGTATTATAACATTAATAAGAGGTTAATTTTAATTAATTAAAAAAATTTCAGTGACACAGTCTATAATTGGTTATTATTAACAAATTTAAAGTACATACAAAAAGGTCTTGATAAGAAAAAAAATCGAATTAAATATATTTGATGACCTAAAGGAAAATCATATTAAGGATTTGAAGGGGATAAATAAATGAAAACCCTTTTATAGAAAATCTGTAGTTTGGTTACTGTTCTTTATTATATATTATAGTGATCGAAGATAACCAAAACGTTATTTTGTTGGACACGAAATTTGACTTTTTTATTTCAATTACGTCAGATTTTTATTATTAATAATAATAATAATAAAGGCCAGATATAAAATGGTCGATCGGTTGATTACGGTTAGTGTATGACGTAAATCAATAGTACAGAGAAATTTATACCCTGTCAAGGAGTCAGAAAGAAAGTATTGGGACTGTGAACAAAAAAACAAATAAAAAAAAATGATGTTCCGTGTCGTACACCCCAGAATCGAAGGGTTGGTCCCTAGTTTGGACACGGGGACGTCACCTTCGTACCTCAGAATTGGTGACCATACGGTCCTTTCAGGACTGGAACTGTGAAAACTTTTCGTGATCGGTCAATGAGCCTCTTCCGTTACCGTGGGGTAAGGTCATGAGAACGGACCTTTTAGGGTACCCGCCTCCTCGGACCATCCGACGTCAGGTACTCCAGTGATTCTCAGCCTGTGTTGATTCGCTGAAGTGAAAGTGAAAAGTGAAAGTACGTAACCTCTTCCTTTACCGTTGGGTGAGGTCACAAGAACGGACCTCTTAGGGTCCCTGCCCCCTCGGACCACCCGACGGCAGATACCCCAGCGTGTCTCATCCTGTGTTGACTTCGCTGAATCGTCGTCGTCGTCGGTCAATGAACCATCTTACTAGGAGTTGAAACCACATAGACTACAAAGGAGTACTAGTTTAAGTATAGTACCTAAAACCCGTTATTATAGTGTCTTTAGTGTACGTAGGAAAGTTTTCTTTCCAATACACCTGTACTGCGTACCACCACTACTACTGAAACTAGTGAACCAATTCTATGACAGACGGTCTAAAGAGGTGATATTTGGATGACAAAAAAGGAAAAAGAATTTATGGAAACCCTTCTGAAAGACTGATACACTTGTAGGACAAATAGTTGTATAAAAATGGGTGACTAAAATCGTAGGTAGTTACTAAGAACGGACATAGGTGAGAAGGACATCACAAACGTTCACCACTCAACGATAAAAGTAGTTGGGAAAATTAATCGACCTTACGGTGAGATTCCTTCTTAAAAAGGAAGAGGGGACTAAATAAGTAAATAAAAATAGTCATATCTGAGTATCTAAGCATAAAATAAGATGTCCAATATTAAGTAATAGTAATAAATATTCCAATAAGTTTTACAGGGACTAAACCGGTAACCCCGGGGTAGTTCAACTGTGGATCCGGGAAAACTGTACCGGGGCAGTAGAAAACTCGTGTAGGGATGAAAGACCGTGACATCTACAAGGTTCAACTACACGAAAAGGATGGTCAGATCTGAATCGTTAAAGGGGTTTCTTGTGAACAACGGACATAATCTCTGTCATGATCTATATAAGAAACCAAACCCCTCCATTTACGGAATCCGGGATGGTCGTCTATGTCGGTTCTCTCATACATACATGTGTAGACACACACAAATAGGTACATAGACATAGACCTTTTAGTTCTCAAACATGACTATGAAGCCTTAGGTTTGTAGAGCCACAAGTAAGATCGGAATCTTCACAGAGAGAGAAAATTTTTAAGTGATTTATAAATGACTTGTAGACGGTTCCCGGTCCGAGACACGTTCCTTGACCCCCATGTTCTCACTTGTTTTGTCCATCCCAGGACAGGACGGGAGTACTTCGAATTTTCCGCATTAAATACCTAATGAGAGGAAAAGAGGTTTAGCGATTTGAATACGAAAGATGACCGAGGAAGAGAGGTCCTAAATTTGTCCGGTCCCTTCCTAAAGTTCGTCCATTGTGCTAGTCAAGATGTAAAGATTTGTTCAGCAAGACGAACCCTTAGTTTCCTTCTTTTTCATTTGACCTCTCCAGTTAAAAGTTTAGTTGAGTTCACCCTACTTTCGTATCCACCCCTCTAGCTATTACTCTGATCATTTATCAGGTTCCATTCTCTACTGTCCGTTGACCTGACCCCACTTCCCTCCCTGTTACCTTTGTTTATTTACCTACGCTCTTCATAAATCCTCTATTTGCCTGGTATGGACTACTGACTGACTTCCCATCCCCCTACTCCACTCCCTCTTCCTACTGACTTTCTCTAGAGGTACATAACATTTGTATACTGTTGTACAGAGAAGTAATTTAACACTGTTGGACTACTGTGCTTGTGTGTTCATAGAAAGCGTAGAAACATAGAGGTTATAAAAGATGTCACGGACCATGTGTCAACCTCGAGTTCTTTAGTACGACTTATTTTACTTATCCACTTAAAGCGTCTGAATAGTTCAACTCTAAAGTCGGTATCCTATAGTTTAATCAATATTATGTAAGTATTTTCGAAATTATCTTCTTTTGATGAATACGACTCATAGATAAGAGGGGTTTCTCGTATAGGGCCAGAAAGTCATATAATTCATATGACAGAGAAGGTAGTAATCGAGTAGAACGGGTTCTCCATTTTGGGTCTTCGATAGTTTGTCTTCATTTGTGAACTGATATTGTTACTTTAAAGTGAAGTGTGGGTAGTTTGACGGTTTTTAATTACGGATAATTAACGGATAACGAACGTCCCCTCACTCCGATTCCCCTTCGGAGACAAAGGAGTGGAGCGTTTACCTTGGTGCCCCTAATCCACTTTACAAAGATCTGAGTTCGTCCGTAAATCATTTTTGAGTGTGTGACGAAAAAATGTGTAGGTATATGAGGAGGAAGTTCTGGGTCAAGTTTGGTGAGGAGGTGATCCTTCGGACGGGTCTGGTGAGGTTGTACGTCGATGAAGAAAAGGACAGAGACTCGAAGACCCTATGGATAGACACTTTAAAAAGTTTCTAACTAGTATCCACCTAGACACTAACGACAACGTTTAGTCAGTGAAAGAAGAAATGACAATAAAGCGATAAACATATGAGTATGAGACAAGAGGTCACCTCAGTCTACAGAGACCTAAGTTTTCAGTCGATAAACTTGACACCACAACCTCTTCTGAGAACTCTCAGAGAACCTGACGTTCCTTTAGGTTGGTCAGGAAGGATTTCCCCTAGTCAGGACCAACAAGTAACCTTCCTGACTACAACTCCGACTTTGAGGTTATGAAACCGGTGGACTACGCTTCTCGACTGAGTAACCTTTTCTGGGACTACGACCCTTTCTAACTCCCGTCCTCCTCTTCCCCTACTGTCTCCTACTCTACCAACCTACCGTAGTAGTTGAGCTACCTGTAGCCAAACTCACTTGAGGCCCTCGACCACTACCTGTCCCTCCGGACCGCACGACGTCAAGTACCCCAGCGTTTCTCAGCCTGTGTTGAGTCGCTGACTTGACTTGACTTGACTATGAGTATGTGACAAGAGGTCACTTCAGTCTACAGAGACCGAAGTTTTCAGTCGATACGGTGAATAAACGATACTGAAGTAGAAGGGTTACAAGTGCAAGAAGACACACTATGTCCTCTGTGTCGGTAGATAGACAATTCCAGTAACAATCCTAAACCCTATTGCACACATTTCCCAGGTGTATAATCCACAGGGCATTCATCTGCGGTTGTTCGTGAGTGACTCTCGTGGAGAGTCTAGAAAGGGTTTGACGTTATGGGAGGATCTACGTGGTGGAGTGTCTCACGGAGTGTGCACCGACGACGAGCTACCAGATAAATGAATGTGATATGGAATAGGTTTTTCCTGGATTTCGTCCGTCCACAAACTGTTTATAAACGACTCACTAATGTCCGATGTGAAAGGACAGTCTAAAAGAGAAAGAAAGACAAAAAGGTACTATTTGTCTTGGTAGCCTTATAACACTGTAAAAAACTGGTGTGTCGAACTCCGTAGAGTCAAGGACTGACCCCTGACTCGGGTCCGGTACTGTCACTTTCGGGTCTTAGGATTGGTGATCTAGTGGTCCCTTGGGGGGTATAATACTGAAAAATTTTCAGAAATGAGTAGGAAGTGGACGTGGTTCATAAAAAATTTAAATTAAAGTTTTTAAAATTGATATTTTATGTCCGAGGACCGTTTTTACTTTTGTAGCTTTCCCTTATTTTGCTTTTCATCCAAGGAGAGGGCTATAAGTCAAAGTGATAGTCTCCATTATGAATTTTTTTTTTTTCAGGATACACAGAAAAATAACCGGAATCACAAACCGTTTATGAGTTGGAAGAAATGTGATAATGAATTTCTAAAAGGGACTAAATCTTAGGATTCTTGTATTCGAGGTATTCTCGTAAAAACAGAGAAAACAAGAGGAGACAAGGGTCGTGGATCTGTCATGTACTTAGTATTGGTATACAAGTTATTCACGAACGATTACGTACCTGAAGGAAAACTCCTTAACGGCGGTGAGTTCCATGTGACGGAAGGAAATCGGTTCACCGTTCCTTCTGACTAATCTACAAGGGAGGAGTCTAAAACTAGACACTCGTCTTATGTTTGTCAACCTCCGTCGACTTGGGTATACTCTCGTACCTTACAAGGACGTTCTTCCACCAGCCACCACCGACGATGGACTGACGAAGGTCGGACCAAGAAGACGGAATAAAAGTTAGGACACTCGAGTGGGTTAAGGAAGGTTATCTAACGGAAAACGAATTCAATCGAGTCGTGAAGAATGGGAATCGTGACAATTGTAGAACTCGATGTAATAGAAACGAGACTCCCCGACAAGACACGGAATGTCATCCAAGTCGTCTTAGGGACCAGAGTTGAACAACCTACGGTTCTCGTAGGAATCACATTGATAGTTTTTTCAGAGGTCTGTAATTGTTTACAGGGGTTCCCCCTGACTTAATCGATCTCCACTAAAGACACCTTGTTTTTTCAGGATTGACGACTTATGATATAGAGACGGTTGAAAAGTAATACCGGATGTATCTTTATCGAGTCGATATATTATAATACAAGATAACTATCCAGGATTCAATAATTTAGTCAGTTGATTGTTACCTAAAATCTCACAAGTGGACAACAATACAATTGTCGGACCACCGACGTGTGACTCGTCACACCGGGTAGTATTAAGTAGACCCGCCGTCTACCCCGGGTCCCGTCGGTCCACTCTGGTCCCTCGAGAGGTGAGGACCCGTAGGAGGTTGTAGCTGACCGAGGTCGGAAGGGGTCTGGGGGGAACAGTCGTTGAGGTTGTCCCGGAAACAGGTCCGGGGACCCGCCATGTAACTAGTTGTGGGTCGTAGGTCACTTCCAAATGTGTGAGTTCTCCTGGTCGTCACTCTGTTTGTTCCACGGTCCGTGTAGGAGGTCGATGCACCTCGTTGCTTTCCCGTACAAGGACACTTCAATTCACCCGGAATCCTTCGTAGTGATACTTGTTTTGATCGCCTCCACCACCTTAAGTCCACTTGGTAAAGTTTAGGATTTTCTATTACGACAATTTCACGACGTGAGTTATACGGTCGTTTAGACCTTTTGTCGGTACCGGCGTTCTGACCTTTTCCAAACAAAAGTAAGGTTAGGGTTTCTTTCCGTTACGGTTTTTTACAAGTTTAATGGTGTGTTAACGTGAGTAAAGTGTACGGTCATGCTGATAAGAGTTCTACGAAGTTTGATCCGAAGTCGCCATGTACTTGGTTCTTGAAGGTCTACATGTTCGATCTAAATCTTTTCCGGCTCCTTGGTCTCTAGTTTACCGATTGTAGGTGGCCTGTGGTCTGGTATCTTTTTCGTTCCTTTAAATTTTTTTTTTTTTTTTTTTGGAAGAAGACGAAGTAACTGATGTGATTTCAGAAACTGATACACCTAGTGTTGTCTTACATCGTTTCAGAATTTCTGTAAGAATTTCTTAGAACGTTAAGAATTTTTAAGAATTCCTTTTAAGAATTTAAACTGGTGAAGTGGACGGAGGACTCTTTCGACATACATCCAGTCCTTCGTTGTCAATCTTACAACCTTGTTACAAGGTTTACTTGTACCTTGTTGTCTGACCAAGGTTTAACCCTTTCCTCACGTAGTCCCGACGTATAACAGTGGGACTAATAAATTGAAGTTACATTTCGTGTAGTCCACTTTACGGTCCGACCTACCTCGTGTTCGACCTTAGTTCTAATGACCCTCTTCATAGTCATTGGAGTCTATACGTCTATTGTGGTGGGAATACCGTCTTTCGCTTCTCCTTGACTTTTCGGAGAACTACTTTCACTTTCTCTTCTCCCTATTTTGACCAAATTTTGCGTTGTAAGTTTTTTACTTCTAGTACCGTAGACCAGGGTAGTGAGGTACCGTTTATGTACTCCTTTTTCACCTTTGTCACTGTCTAAAATAAAGAACCCGAGGCTTTAGTGACGTCTACCACTGACTTCAATTTCGGTACTTTAATTTCTACAAACGAGGACCTTCTTTTCGATACTGTTTAGATCCATCACGTAATTTTTCGTCTCTGTAGTGGAATGGTTGTTTCCAGGTATACCAATTTCGATACCAAAAAGATCATCAGTACATACCTATACTCTCAACCTGGTGTTTCTTCCGATCGTGGTTTCTTAATTACGAAAGTTTGACATCACAACCTCTTCTGAGAACTCTCAGGGGACCTGACGTTCCTTTAGTTTGGTCAGTTAGGATTTCCTATAGTTCGGACTTATAAATAACCTTCCTGACTACAACTTCGACTTCGAGGTTATGAAACCGGTGGACTACGTTTCTCGACTGACTACGACCCTTTCTAACTCCCGTTCTCTTCCTCCACTGTCTCCTACTCTACCAATCTACTGTAGTAACTGAGTTGTCTGTACTTAGACTCGTTGGAGTTCCCTCTATCACTTCCTGTCCCTTCGGACCGCACGACGTCGGGTAGCCCAGTGTTTCTCAGTCTATGCTGAACCATTGACTTGTTGTTGTTGCAATTTGTTGTCGAAATCCCTCTATGTTCAGTTTGTGGTTTATTAAGTGAGTCAATTTCACATATAAGTGTCTCAACACGTTAGTAGTAATGTTAGTTAAAATCTTATAGAAGTAGTGGAGTTTTTATCCACATTTAGGGACGTATGAAATCAACAGTGAGGAGTTTTGAGGTCGAGGGAGCTGACAGTCGTTGGTAAATTAGATGAAAGACGGAGATGTCTGAATGGATAAGACTTGTGAAGTATATTTACCCTAGTATCTCATACAAAAGAAAACCTGACCGAATAAAGTGAATTGTGTCATAAAAGGTCCAAACAGGTACGATATCGTACATTGTCATTAAGTAGGGAATGACAACTTATTATAAGGTGACATACCTGTGTAAAAGGGGTAGGTATTTACTATTCGTAAATCCAACGATGTGAAACACCGATACTACTTATTACGACGATACTCGTAAACACACGTTCAAAATCACAACTGTATCCAAAAGTAAAGAGAATCCGTATATGGACCCCCATCTTGACGCTCCAATTTACCTTTGTGATACAAATTGAAAAACTCCTTTAGGGTCTGACAAAAGGTTTTACCGATGTGGTAAAATGGAAGGTTAGTCGTCATATGATCTCGAAGAAAGGAATGAAGAGTGGTTGTGAATGGTGATTAGTAAATAATAAGTAGAAAAAATAATATCGGTAGGATCCCTCTCACTACATCATAAAGTAACACCAAAACTAAAGGTAAAGGGATTACTGGTTGCAACCACTCGTAGAGGAAGTCCACGAATGACCAGTAAACATATAGAACTTCTTTATAGATGAGTCTAGGAAACAGGTAAAAGATTAACTCAATAAACGGAAAGATAACAACTCAATGTTCTTTAGAAATATACAAGATCTATATTCAGTAAAAAGTCTATATACTAAAGGTTTTAAAAAAGGGTAAGAATTCACTTACTTTCAGAAAAGTAAAAGAATTGTCGTGTTTTCAAATTTTACAAATAACAATCAGAAAGTCCATTTTTTACTTACCGACCAAGTGGAACGTCGAGTTAGTGTAGTGTACAAAAAGAGATTCTGTTGATAGTCGTCTTGACGACGAGATACTGTAGGTACAAATAAAAATTTTTCTTATATTAAGAAATATATATATAAACGAGTATTTTAACTAAGAGGACCTTGTTCTATGTTCTTCCTTCTACACCACACAGTAGGACACTAAAAATGGATGAGAACTGTGTGGTGACTGAATAGGTTCCCTGTGCACTGGGCCTCTCTCCTCATATTCGTTCCTGTTACTTCTCATTACCAAGAAGGTGTCATAAATGCTCCTCCTTCTTTTCTGATTAATTACCTACTACTAAAAAAACATTTTAGTTAGTGGAAAACATTTATAGAAAAAGTGATCTCAACTATATTCTACAATTTTGAGATAAGAGACGTATCGTTTACTTCTATATTTCCAAAATCTGACAGGATTCACCGGTCACTTCGGAGACGGGTCTTAATTCTTTTCCAGTTAAGTTTGTTTAGGATATCTACGAGTCATTTTATATAAGACCTCTAGTTCCACAGGGATATTGTTCAGGAAATTCTCCGGATCCTTGTAATAGATAAACTTTTGATGAATCGGATATATTCCGAGAAGTTCTTGAATATCGACACAATTTCGTTTGAAGACTTTATCAATGTCTGGTACCGATTCAATGACTTTAGATCCGGTCAGGATTGAACGGAAACAAGGGTTGGGTGAGACGTACGGTGACGTTTTAATTAGGGGGATTTAGTGACAATGGAACTGAACTCTTAAAAATCATTATTAATTTTCGATTATAGTCACCTCAAGAATTGATACACGGGTCGTAACAGGACTTGTTAAATTTACCTAAAAGAGTAAATTAGGAGGGGCATTGGGT
Organism: Capra ibex; assembly: GCA_006410555.1. Lineage (NCBI taxonomy): Eukaryota > Metazoa > Chordata > Mammalia > Artiodactyla > Bovidae > Capra > Capra ibex. The sequence goes on along the minus strand of SJYO01043764.1, from coordinate 387,131 downwards.
CACTCCATCAATGACATTAAGAGGACTTCTACTCCTTTGACACCGAATAAGTCGTTGGGTGGGTTTTGACGACTCGGGGACTCACCGTTACGATTCTAAGTTTACATCCAAACTCGACTCCGTGAGTTGGTGATACCATAAAGACGTCTCTGTAGTGACCAGATCATTAGTGAATCCCCCTGTTGATGTTCCGTGTACGCAGTCTTAAAGGTCCCACTTAAGAGATTGAGTGTCGTCCAAACCCTTGGTGATGTTCAATTGAGAGGTAAAGGATGTCTTACAGATTTGAGGAGAAGGGTCTCCGAAGATCCTATTTCCGTTTTAAGGAATTTAACCGAATATTTCGAGAAGTCTCAGACAGTGAACTGACTGGAAAGACCAGGGCAAAACGGAGTTCGGGGGAAAAACAAAGGTAAGGATAAGAAATAGTGTTCTGAGAAGGAAGAGTCCCATAAACGTGTTCGACAAGAAACCAAACCCTACGAGAAGGGAGGAGGGAAACAGACTAATTGAGAACGAGAAGGAGTCCGAAATCGTACTACCCGTGAAACTCCTTTTTAAAAGACTAACGGGGCAAATCCAGTTTTAGGATCGATAGTAGAGATTATTGTAGTACATTGTATACGTTTGATTTTTGACAGAAATATACTAATAGAGAGAACGGGAACTATTTCTCATTTGAGATGTTTCTATCCTTGACACGAACAAAAAGAGTCATAACATGGAGGTCACGGACCGAATCAACAACAACAAATCAACGATTCAGCACAGACTGAGAAACACTGGGGTCGTTGATATCAGGCGGTCCGAGGAGACAGGTCCCCTAGTCCGTTCTTATGACCTCACCCAACGATACAGAAACAGGTCATCATAGAAGTCACGGACCGAATCGGACAGTGTATTTATAACGAACAAGTTATTTGTGAACAGTTTTCTTAATTACCGAAGTTCCGGAAAATTGATAAGGCATGAATTGGTTGGTTGGTATAAAAAGTGAGAACGGGTTGTCTCTCCATGACACGGTAAATGTCTCCAATTAAAGAGAGGTGTACAAAAGTAGGAATAGATTTGGGTTTTAGGAAAAGGTGGAGAAATGGATGGATTAAGGAGGATGACGATGTTCCATCTCGGATTTAAAGGGAACAAAGTGTTTCAAGAGATTGAGTGGTTGGGTGTTGTCAGAGAAGATTCGACAATGGAGTGAAACATAAAGATCCGGTGAGTGAACCGTGAAGTAGTGTGTGACGGTACATAGGAGTACGTCATAAAGTGCACATTCGCCAGACCAATGAAAAAATTTATATTCATAGCAATCCATCAGACATCCAAGAGACGACAACAAGTCAGTGGATCAGCAAAAGCTGAGACACACTGGGGTACCTGACTTCGTGTGGTCCGGAGGGACAGGGAATGGTAGAGGACTTCAAACGGGTTTAAGTACAGGTAACGTAGTTACCACTGTAGTCCGGAAGAGTAAGAGACTACGGGAGAAAAGGAAGACGGGAGTTAGAAAGGGTCGTGGTCCCAGAAAGGGTTATTCACCCGAGAAACATAGTCCGTCGGTTTTAGGACCTCGGAGTCGGAGTCGCAGTCAGGAAGGTTACTCATAAGTCCCAACTGAAGGGTATTCTAACTGACCAAACCAGAGGAACAACAGGTTCCCTGAGAGTCTTCAGAAGAGATCGTGGTGTCAAACTTCCGTAGTTGAGAAACCACGAAACGGAAGAAATGTCAGGTCGAGAGTGTTGACGTGTACTGGTGAACCTTCTGGTGTCGGAACTGATATACCTGGAGACAGTCGTTTCATTACAGAGACTAAAAGTTGTGCGACAGATCCAACAGTATCGAAAGGAAACAAGAATTTCCCGTCAGTAACCAATTAAACACTGATCTCATGGGTTCGTGTAGTATTTATGAGACATTTACAGACGATTTATTTAATTACTTCTTATAAAACATTGGACGTTACACCTGAGTTGGTCATCAAATAGTCGTTTAAATCGTTAACTGTTAAGAGGAACCTCCTGTCGACCTATAAAATATAATAAAGAAACCTTATAGAGATCCTAGGGAACCGTCTGTCAAGTTTTGTTCACAGTCCCCTCTTGTAATTTCATTATATGATGAAGTTTAAAGGATATCAAGATATGAGTCCATAAAGATTTAGATAATATTTTAATAATTATGTAAAGTATTGAGAAATCCTATTGAGATGTAATAGCTAGGATTAGGAGGTTCCAACCCTCTTAGAAATTTGTAAAAGTCATCTAATTAAAGATAAAGTTTTGTATTGTAACTCCTTTTATAAAAACACCAGTACGATAATTAGAGAACCAATTTATAGTAAATGGTATTTAGAAATTGAGATACATTTTATCCATTCACGTAAAGTCGAAAAATAAACCTCCCCCAGTTTGACTCTAGATTCGTTAATTCTTGAAAAATGAAGTTTCAGTCCTATTTAATACTAAGGTCAATAAGATTAAACTTTTAGGATTTCGGTTCCTTTTATTTCAACTGTTTGTCACCCCGATCACCATTTCTTAGACGGACGGTTACGTCCTCTACGTATTCTGGGTTCTCTGCCTCCAAACTAGGGACACTACCCTTCTATGGGACCTCATCCTTTACCGTTGGGGGGGTGGGTCATAAGAACGGACCTTTTAAGGTTCCTGTCTTCTCGGACCACCCGGTATCAGGTACCCTGACATTTTCTCAACCTGTATTGAATCGTTGATTTGTTGTTGTTAAATGAATGAGATTTTAATTGAGTATAATTTAAAAAATTCAGACAAATGTCTAAACACAGTGGTAGTGGTCTTAGATTTAAACAAAATATAATAAAAACGTTATATTAAATGTTTCGACACATCAGTAGTGGTGAGATTGGGACCTTGTAAAAGTAGTCGGGGGTTTTTTTGTAGTACGGGAAATCGTTAGAGAGAGGTAAAGAGAGGTCGGGGAGGTCGAAAACCGTTGATGATTAGATGAAACAGAGACACTTAAATAAGAATTGTAAATTATATTTACCTTAGTATGTTATACACCACAAAACGCTGATCGAGGAAAGTGAATTGTACAAAAGTTCTAAATAGGTATAACAGTGTACATAATCTTGAAGTAAGGAACAACAGTCGATTATTGTAAAACCCGCACGTGCACATGTACGAGTCAGTGAAGTCAGTGCAGGCTGACAAATTTTGGGATGTCTAACATCGAGGGGGGTCCAAGGAGACAGGTACCCTAAGAGGACCGTTCTTATTACTTTATCCAACGGTAAAGGAAGAGGTCCCCTAGCAGGCCTGAGTCCATAGTTTTGACACAGAGGACGTAAGGTCCGTCTAAATGACCAAATAGGTAAGTAGTCAACTACCTATGAACCCAACAAAGGTGAAAAACCGATGATCCTTATTACGACGATACTTACAACCGTATGTTCAGAACCACATCTATATATAGAAATAAGGAGAACCCATCTATGGTTCCTCACCCTAATGATCCAGTCCACGATTAACGAAGTAAAAAGGGATTGGTCAGAATTCCACTTATTGTTTCAAAAAAGGGATAAAGTTTCCTAAAAACTGTGTCGGTCCTTCGTCTTAAAAGTACTTTTACGGTTATATTAAAAAAAAATTTTTTTCCTATTAGACGTGTGGTGAAACGATCGTTATCTTGACATGGTGTAATGAAGGGTCAAACTTCAAGTTTGTCTTTAAGATTCTACTCCACTTTTAAGGAAAATTACATTCAGTATTTTAATTTACCTCAGAGGAGATTGGATACGTTAGTTATACGATCTTATTTTAAGACAAAAAACGCGTCTTACATACATAGGTAGAGGAAGACCGACTGTTAACGAAATTGTCTATTTGTGTGTCATTCTCTTCTGAATGGGTCATCCTCATCATTATTTATCCTTAAATTTTAGAGTTTACGGAATTATTTAATGAATAAAGGGAGGGGGCAGTACCCGGACGAAGAGTAAAGTACTCTTTTCCCATTTCGTAATTAATATTAATCAGTGCATTTAAGGGTTTCAGAAGGTATTTTCGTAGTAAGTCTTTAGTCTCCGGTTTATTGAAGACCAGTGTACAATAAAAATAAAAAGAAGGACCGCTACATGTGAGATCAAGTTGATATAAGTCCTTCGTCTGACATTCGTTCTTTAATTCTCGACTAACGTTTTAAGACGCATTTTTAATTTTCTTGAAATTTTTGTGTAAAATTACATTTCTTTTTAGTTTGTAGAACGCCGTCTTTAATCCGTATTAGTCCCCTTTTGATGGTTTGCAAGATGGTTAGTGTCGTGATCTCTTGCGGTGTCCAGCAGTTTTCTGAGGAAGGAAAATCGGTTGTCAAGAAAAGGAGGGCGGTTTCGACAGGGATCTCGTAGTCTCTTATTGAAGTTGCTCGCTAAATACTAAAAAAGGAAAACTAGAGAGGAGGTGTGTGTAGGTGGACGAACCTCCACAGTTCCGCTGATCTTTACCAATTGTGACTGGTCGCCGTCTGTCTCTTTGTTTGTGGGGACTGTTGGGTGTCGACTCATTCGTTCTCGACAAATAAGTGCTGGTACAAGGTAAACCTCCGATAACCGCTCGGGAACTTTCGGGTCCGTGTAAAATCTTCCAAGGATCTCCCCCTCCCTTATTAGAGGGGAGCTGTGTGTGTGTGTGTGTGTGCGTGTGTGTGTGCGTGTGTGTGTGTGTGTGTGGGATGGGGAGAGGGGGGCGGGACTCTTTGTATGTGACTCTCCAAGCCCACCCTTGGTAGACCAGTTCCGTCGGGGACGGGAAGGCTGGGGAGTCCTTATTGGAGTGCGTGATCTCGTAGGCTGGGGAACGTCCCCAACACATTGAGGGGTTTTACCCGAGTCTGCGGCGTCTCCGACCGGGGTCGCGACTCCCGAAGGCTTCTGCGAAAGACGGTGGGGGTGGGGGAGGTGCCGGGTGGGGCTGCGGCGCCGGCCCTGACCTCTGGGACGGCTCTTTACCGGGAAATCTAGGGTGGGGAGTGGACCGAGCCAGGGTGGACTCGTGGTCTCGACTCTCTTTTGTCCGTCCCTCTCGACTGGAACTACGATGACTGTCACCTCGCCGTGTAGGACGACGAAGGACCTTTCGCCGGGCGTCCTGTAAAAAGGGGGACCTCCTTCCTTTGCCCTCCCGCGGCCGGCCCGCCGCCGCCCGCGCCGCCGCCACCAGGCCCGCCCGACACGTCGGAGATCGCCCCTGCCAGGCTCCTGATGTAGAGGGTCCGACGAGACCCGGCGGAACGCAGCACTGGGGTCGCGCGTGCCTCCGCCACTGAGAATGGAGTGTCTCCATCGAGGAGGCGGCCGTCGTTGAGCCGCGGGCGCCAGGTACCTGGCCTTGGGGCCCGGCTGCCCGTCCTTGGGGCCGGCGCTAACGGCAGAGGGGCGGGATCCGAGGAGGAGGAGCGAGGGGTGACGGAGGAGGCCTGCGGGCGCCCGGCGCGTGGCGGTGGCGGCCCGAGCGCCTCGGCGGGGCCCTCCGACCCACCGCCCAAGCGCCGACGGCGGCCTGACTCCGGATGAGGCGGCGGAGAGTCACGATAACAGGACCCGGGCCGGGACTGGCCCGAGTGGCCTCTCCGCTCACGCGGCCGAGGCGGCTTCTACGGCCTGGTTCGGGATGTCGTCTACGACCTGTCCATGCCCGTCGGAAACCCCTCCTGCGCTCGTCGACTAGGAGCAAGGCCGGGACGGCGCGGGCCGGAGCCCCGAGAAGCCTCGCCTCGGGTCGTACGGCCCTCCTCAAGATGCCGGACCCCCGGCCCGCTCCCCGGCTTTCAAACCTCAGGCATGAACGCCCTCCTGCCTCGCCCGCCGGACCTACGCATCTGAATTTCGCTTTGAATCAATTCCTCACCGCAGATCGAAGCAGCCTTGCGGAAACTCTTCACTCTCCCCGAAGATACTTGGGTCTCTTAATCAAAGAAAAAGAGTGAGAAGAGGAGGGGAGGGGGGTTTGACACAACATTGCACAAACAGGCTCTACAGTGACCGTTCTTCTCGGTTTGATTAAAGGACTCCTGACTAGGAGGAGGTCAAAATTGAGAAAGGTTTTCGGCTCCTTTTTATTCGTAAGCAAACCTTTCGAAGTACCCGTTTGAAGTAAGAAGGAAGGAGGCGTAGGGGTTGGGGTTTGATATTCTAGTTCTCATAGGCGTTCCCTGAAATTGCCAGTCTCGTCTCATCTCCAATACCCTTTGTGTATTTAGGTTGGGACTTGTAAAGCACATAAAATGGTACGCAATTCAAGGGACTCTTTCAAAGTAGAACAGTACCCCGTTCAAGGACCCCCGCCCTCCGCCCCCCAGGCCAGCCATTTTTGATACACTTTAGCCGACGTCTCGGGAGACGACAACTTTAAGATCAGAGACCCAAGATGGTGCTCAAAGACCTCTGGGAATGAGGTGTAAAAGGCGATTCCTGTATTGAAGGACCGTTGCGGTTACGATAACCCATTACATACAAAAGCAACGGATGTTGAGAGTCATCTGGTGAGCGATGGGTGAAATCGCACACTATATCGAGATATGACTCTTGTTTAGGTTGACCTTTCACAATTTACTTCTCCGAGGGAATTTACTTTAATATGGGTTACTTTAATACGAACCTAGTGTGGGTCTTGTGTTTAGTGAGTTTTCATGGAGAAGAAAGTTTCACTGTCTGTAAAGGAAACCTCGAATCTTAAACCCCTGCAGACGACGACGACGACGATTCAGCGAAGTCAGCACATACTAAGACACGCTGGGGTATCTGCCGTCGGGTGGTCCGAGGGGGCAGGGACCCTAAGAGGTCCGTTCTTGTGACCTCACCCAACGGTAAAGGAAGAGGTTACGTACTCTCACTTTTCACTTTCACTTCAGCGAGTCAGCACAGGCTGAGACGCTGGGGGAGCTGACATCGGATGGTCCGAGGGGGCAGATCTTTAGTACCATGACTGAAAAAAGTCAACCCCACTGGGTCACTAATTAGGTTGGGAACAAGATCCTCTCGTAAGTCTAGTTCAACATAACTGATGAGGGAAAAATATATTCATCAAATGTTCGAGGACTTTCCGTCTTCAGTAATAAAGTTTAAGATGTTGGGGGACATGTTTCGTTCAGTAGTCATTTATGAAAATACTTGTTTACGTACTTGAAAAAACAGTAAGAGAGGTCAAGACATCACCAGATTATTAAATGGTATGACCGTGTAATGTATCCTGTTGACTTTATACGGGTCTCCTCTGGTAAAAGACGGTGACGGTCAAGGTTAGTTTCTGGGATAAAACCACGACCCATACAACATTAATTAAAAATGGGGGAGACTCCCGGACGACGAAAGGTGAATATACATCAACTGAAAACACAGGTTTTCGACTAGACCGAAACCTCTAAAGGTATTTTCACTTTTTGGGTTCCTCACGGTCGTTCTGTAAATGTTAACAGAGTTGTCTTTGAACCTTTAAGACCGACGTATATGACTTTGTCCACTGATATTATGACCGAAGGGAGTAGAAGAGATGGAAAAACTGTATAGAGAAATTCTACTATAAGTTTCTAGTAAAACGTTGGACCGGGGGACAACCTTAGTGGACTCCTCATAAAATTGTATACCTATCTACGGACTGACATGGGTACTGGTTAATCAAGTGTTTAAAGACCTCTTATCCCGGACTCGTACCCATAAAAGTTTTCGAAAAGTCTACAAACAACACCAACTTTTAGTGAAAATTTCCCAAACAAACAAACAAACAAACAAAAACCATCACGGTGTACCGAACTCCCTAGAATCAAGGGGTTGATCCCTAACTTAGACCCGGAGGACGTCACCTTCGTCTCAAGATTGGTGACCTGGTGGTCCCTTAATGGTGATGGGATTTGGGATTCACTAATAAAGTACTATTCCCTATCATGAAAAATCACTCCATTCGAACCTGTCTTTAGAACTTTAAGAGAAACGGCGAACGGCCGATATACTGAAACTTAAATTTAAGACTCCAAGATGTAGTAGAAATTTTTTACTATTACAGGATGAAATGTCCTGATATATTTACTCTTGTTCATATTCATGAAACAACAACAAGAACATGTCCGAGAGACAAGATAAAATATGTTGTTATTTTACGGTAAGCATACAATCCGTGTGTCTTCCATGAATTCTAGGACCATATTGGCCCTAAAGGGACCACCACGTCACTAACCCTCAAACGGAAGGTCGCGTCCCCTGCACACATACTAGAGACAACCCCTTTGTTCTAGGGTGTACGGTGTCCCGTTCCTTCGGACTCACGGCCTTGATCTCTCTTCGGACACACGTAACACGATTCTGGGTTAGGTCGGTTTATTTAATTATAAATTTTTTTTTTAAGATTACATTGGTTAGTTAATCGTTAAATGTGTGTGTGTGTGTGTGTGTGTGTGTGGGGAGGGAGTAGAGGAAAGATAAATGATAGTAGAATTAGACCCGATCGGGGGGACGTTCAACTTGTGTTTCTATGAACTACCCAAGTAAACTCCTTATGACTGTTCAAGTTCTCTGATTTTATACAGTTGGACAATCCTGGGTCTTAAGAACGAACTTAAACCGAGGGGGGATCGAACCAGAAACCCACCGTTAAAAACTCGATGTCTTAAATGAAGTCTTTGAACGGAAATACAAATAAAGAAGTCATGTTCAAGTTAGGAACTCTTCTAATTCCTTTACATATATTGCATATAACAAAGCGAAGACCCAATTCTATTCCATATAAAATTATCAAATAATTTAATCATAAGTGACTTGACTAAACTATTTATAACTAGGTAAACGGGTCATGGTAAGATTCGGGAGTCATATACCACCATCACTTGTATTCGTCTTTATGAGCACACCTCGAAATTAAGATCACTCCAAACACAAGGTGTTTACAGTTTATTTTATTTCTAATATAAATGTTTATACTACCATATAAGTCAAATATGTAAGTCAGAAGGTACCAAAAAATTAATTATCGTCGAATGAATCTCGACTCCAAGTTAACGAACAGGAAACACTTATTCAGATCAAATCGTCAACAAATGAATTATTTAAAATAAGAACGGTATAAACGTCGACCTTTCTCATATATATCTATGTATAAAACTAACGGAAAGTAAAAATATTTGTCATTCGTCGAGAAAATACATTTAAATAGTAAACTTGGAAAATTTAACTCTCACCACCTTTCCCCCATCAAAAGATTATAGTACTTACTAACCCCTAGTGTCTAGTAACGGGACTTTAATATTGGTAAGTATTTAAGTTTGGGAAATGTAGTCCGAGAGACTTAGAATAAAAGATAAGAGAGGGAAGTAACGGTATGAAAAGATTCTTCAGACAATACAGATGAGACAGTGGTAATATGAAAGAGTAAAAGAGAAAATGAAGAGTTTTACTCCCAATTTACATATCTCTTATGTTTCTTATGATATTCGTTTGCCGTCCTTACCTGGAGTTCAAATTTCGGACCACTCTCTACGAAGACCTTTGAACTGAAAACACATGGGGAAAGTATAACTTGTGAATCCTTAAACAACTCCAACAAAACGTAGTGAATTAACGTGTACCACTCATCCGTTCCTTGTCTCGCAAGAGGGGCCTTGTCAGTCTACCCTTCTTGTTACCTTCTTATTAGACGAGGAGTCTCCGGAGGACGTCATCGTTCACTCAATCTTGGGGTAGAGTGTCCTACAATGGCTGGTATACCTGTAGAGAAATCTCCAACATCTACAGGAGTATCCTGGCTCGACATAATGGAAGACTCAATATTTGGCAGAGATCGAAGGTGATTTCGTCGAACAGTGAGAGAAACCGTAGAAAGGAGTTAGTATAATGTTAGGGTAAAACTGTAAATGTCTTGTTATGGACCTCAATTCTTGGTAATCGTTAATCAACATAAACAAAGGGAGAGATATATTTTTCGTCTTAGTAATGTCTATTTCAGGGGAAACCGGTAATAGGGGGTCAGGGTATAGAAGAGGGTATGGGTCAAGTGATAGTATATTCACCCAAATACAAGAAGGTCAGAGACAAATTACGAAAATATATATGATATACATTAAGTGTCAAGACAAAAACAAAGATTTTAAATTTATATAGTCAGATGTCAAATGAAAAATTTTACGACTCAAGACACTATAAGTCGTTAATTTCTCATATGTATATATTAGATAACATAATTGTATGATGAACATGATACTCATACCTATGAGTATCATACCTAGTAGTTTTTTCGTTCTGTCAAGGTCTTTTTGTAGATAAAGACGAAATAACTGATACGGTTTCGGAAACTGACACACCTAGTGTTAGTTGACACCTTTTAAGACTTTCTCTACCCTTATGGTCTGGTGGACTGGACAGAGAACTCTTTGGATATACGTCCAGTCCTTCGTTCAATCTTGACCTGTACCTTGTTGTCTGAGCAAGGTTTATCGTTTTCCTCATGCAGTTCCGACATATAACAATGGGACGAATAAATTGAAGACACGTCTCATGCAGTACTCTTTGTGACCCGACCTACTTCGTGTTCGACCTTAGTTCTAACGCCCCTCTTTATTGTTATTGGAGTCTATACGTCTACTGTGGTGGGAATACCGTCTTTCACTTCTCCTTGATTTCTCGGAAAACTACTTTCACTTTCTCCTCTCACTTTTTCAACTGAATTTCGAGTCGCAAGTCTTTTGATTCTAGTACCGTAGACCAGGGTAGTGAAGTACCGTTTATCTACCCCTTTGTCACTCTCTGAAATAAAAAAACCCAAAGTTTTAGTGACGTTTACCACTGACGTCGGTACTCTATTTTTCTCCGAATGAGGAACTTTCTTTTCAATACTGGTTGGATCTGCCGTATAACTTTTCGTCTCTGTAACGATACAGTTGTTTCCAGACAGTTCAGTGCCGATACCAAAAAGGTAATCAGTACATACCTACACTCTCAACCTGACACTTCTTTCGACTCGTGACTTCTTAACTACGAAAACTTGACACCACAACCTCTTCTGAGAATTCTCAGGGAACCTGACGTTCCTCTAGGTTGGTCAGGTCGGATTTCCTCTAGTCAGGACTTACAAGTAACCTTCCTGACTACAACTTCGACTTTGAGGTTATGAAACCGGTGGACTACGTTCCTTGACTGAGGAAACTTTTCTGGGACTACGACCCTTTCTAACTTCCACCCTCCTTTTCCCTTGCTGTCCTACTCTACCAACCTACCGTAGTGGCTGAGTCACCTGTACTCAAACTCATTTGAGGTCCTCAACTCCTACCTGTCCCTCCAGACCGTACGACGTCAGGTAACCCAACGTTTCTCAGTCTGTACTGACTCGTTGACTTGACTTGATGAGATCACTGTAAATCTAAGAATAATGGAACAATATTAAACTGAAAGTAGGTGGAAAGAATAGGCACTGAGATGATTTTCATATAATTTACGATGATTATTAAAGAATTAGCCATCTGGATTACTGAAAAAGGAAACAGGAGTACAGGAACTGTACATACATTACTTCGACTTTGACCACTGGAGGTGAGGGATTGAACTTTGACACAAGATCACATGATGTAATAAACAGACAGACAGAAAAAGGGGAGAATGTATAGTGGAATAGGAATGAGAGAAGTTAGTGAATTCATACCAAGTTAAGAGTCGGGAATAAGAAACTTTTCATCTGTGAAAATAGTGAATGGTAGAGTGAAAGTGGAAACTTACTGAGGGTTTACAGACAAAAATAAGAACCGGAGAAAGGGCGTAAAATCACAGACGAGAGGTCGACGGGTCATCTGTCAAGGTAAACACATATGTGCCATAATGATCACAGAAGTGCATAGATTTCGATTTGTTGACGGTAAAGGGACCAAAAATGAATAGAACCGAAGGGTCAAAGACCGGGTAAGAAGATTAGGTGGTCGGTATTTTGGATGTAGAAAAAAAAACGAAAAACGAAAAAAAGGGGGGAGATTTAGGTGGACGAATAGTTTATGATATCTAAGAAGTAGACTGAGGTCAAAAAGAGAAGGTCAAACTGAATGTCTCACCATGGTCTTAACCGATCTCGTGTTAATATTAGTACAGTAAGGGTACGAAATTTTGTACGGTCAGAGATGTAACGGTTATCCTATTTAAGAGTTGAAAGTTCTGAAACACTTCTCTGAATCGAGATAATTAGGTTAGGTCGGGATTGGATGAAATTGGCATGAGAAGACATGACGTGAAGTAACAGGAGACTTATATAGGACGACACGTAGAATAAAAAACGAAATCTCAGGAAGGAGGGAAAACTGTGCACCGACTGAGACTTGGTAGAAATCTTAAGTCGAGTTTATAGTGAAACTTCGTAACATGTAGAGGAAGCCCGTCACTCAATGAAGAAGGTTTTAAAGGTTTCTTAGAGAAAGTTATCTTGAGTAATATCATGTAGCGAGAATTAACATTAAAAAAAAGTTACGTAGGTAGGGCACAGAGTCTCGGAAATAGTGGTGGTGGTACGTGTAAGTTCACCCTCAAGTGACTCTTGTCTTCGACAAGGTAAAGAACTCTTCCCCTTACATGTAACCGTTGTGACAACTTAGTGCGGTAGAAAAGTGATAAATACTGTATAGTGATGAATCTTATTAGAACGACTTCGTGGTAAAAATTTTATGGAGTAAACAAGTTTTGGACATAAAAAAATAACGAATGATTCGAATTCAAGTTTTAAAAAATTGAACCGGAAGTTCTGGGAGGTAGTCAAGTCAAGTCAGGTCAGCGAGTCAAGACAGGCGAGACACTGGGGTACTTAGCGTCGTGCGGTCCGGAGGGACAGGTAGTGGTAGAGGGCCTCAAGTGAGTTTGAGTGCAGGTAGCTCAGTCACTACGGTAGGTCGGTAGAGTAGGAGACAGTAGGGGAAAAGGAGGACGGCGGTTAGGGAGGGTCGCAGTCTCAGAAAAAGGTTACTCAGTTGAGAAGTGTACTCCACCGGTTTCATGACCTCAAAGTCGAAATCGTAGTAAGGAAGGTTTCTTGTGGGTCCTAGTGAGAGGAAATCTTACCTGACCAACCTAGAGGAACGTCAGGTTCCCTGAGAGTTCTCAGAAGAGGTTGTGGTGTCAAGTTTTCGTAGTTAAGAAGCCGTGAGTCGGAAGAAGTGTCAGGTTGAGAGTGTAGGTATGTACGTACTGGTGACCTTTTTGGTATCGGAACTGATCTACCTGGAAACAACCGTTTCCTTACAGAGACGAAAAGTTATACGATAGATCCAACCAGTATTGGAAAGAAGGTTCCTCATTCGCAGAAAATTAAAGGACCGACGTTAGTGGTAGACGTCACTAAAACCTCGGGTTTTTGTATTTCAAACTGTAACAAAGGTGACAAAGGGGTAGATAAAGGGTACTTCCCTACCCTGGCCTACGGTACTAGAAGTAAAACACTTACAACTCGAAATTCAGTCGAAAAAGTGAGAGGAGAAAGTGAAAGTAGTTCTCCGAGAAATCAAGGAGAAGTGAAAGAAGGTATTCCCACCACAGTAGACGTATAGACTCCAATAACTATAAAGAGGGCCGTCAGAACTAAGGTCGAACACGAAGAAGGTCGGGTCGCAAAGAGTACTACATGAGACGTATCTTCAATTTATTCGTCCCACTGTTATATGTCGGAACTGCATGAGGAAAACGATAAACCTTGCTCAGACAACAAGGTACAGGTCAAGATTGAACGAAGGACTGGACGTATATCCAAAGAGTTCTCTGTCCAGTCCACCAGACCATAAGGGTAGAGAAAGTCTTAAAAGGTGTCAACTAACACTAGGTGTGTCAGTTTCCGAAACCGTATCAGTTATTTCGTCTTTGTCTACAAAAAGACCTTGACAGAACGAAAAAGCTACTAGGTCACCTATAACCGTTAAACTAGAGACCAAGGAGACGGAAAAGATTTTGGTCCAACTTATAGACCTTAAAGTGCCAAGTACATAACGACTTCGGACCGAATCTCTTAAAACTCGTAATGAAATGATCACACACTCTACTCACGTTAACACGCCATCAAACTCGTAACAAACCGTAACGGAAAGAAACCCTAATCTTACTTTTGACTGGAAAAGGTCAGTCTGGGAGGTATCAGTATAAATAATACGAGAGATAATACAAATCCTGTGTCTTATGTACCGACCGTGATCGATGGAAGAATTTCGAGACGAAGACAAATTTTTACTCATACACTCATATGTAGAAAACGGGTCCGGTCGAACTATACGTGTGACAGGACATAAGAAAAGTCGTAGAACAGAAAGTTTTAAGATGAGTGAGAAGTTCTAGGTCAAATCAAAGACGGAGTAAATATTTCGAAAAGACTGATAAAGTCGGTCTTTATAAAGGGTGAGAAGAGGTCTGAGGATATCGTCAACAAATGTATGGTATATATGTATGTACGGAGGGTCAAGGAATATACGGTATCAATATTCTACTCTCCACCATTGTAAATATACCGTGTAATCCCATGTGACCTTCTCCAAATATCTAAAGATCACTTTCGAGGAATACCGGCGAATTTCCATGGGATCGTTTTTACTTTGTGTATTACTGAACGTGATTGGTATTAAAGGAATTTTTACTCTTTACCTTTTAAAAGAGTCTTATGTGATAGGTATTCCGTCGTACCACGTCACTTTTTTTCGACTAAAAAAAAAATTACCGTATATTAAATGTTTTTAGACTACAAAATCTCAACTCCGGATCCAACGTAAGTACGGAAAGATAAATTGGTACTTCGGGACCCGTCTGACAAATTGGAAAGACCCGAAAACAAAGGAATAAATTCCCCCCTTTATTAATACAAACGTCTGAAATACTTCTAGGCTCTATTTCTCGTATCGTACTTATATACGAGTTATTTACTAACGAAAGTGACACCATATAAAGAGAAGGAGAGAAAGTATTACATAATTATTAACACCATTGAGAAACTATTTAAGTCTATGAAAAATTGAAGATAAGGTGAACCCACCTGTCTGTATATTTCTCCAAAAATCAGAACTACCATATCAAAAACAAATTCTTATGTATCCTACACTATGAAATTTAGGACTCTGTTTCGTTCGTTAAACGTCAAAAAAAGGTAACAATTTAAATGCGTAAGGAGTGTAATTGGTCTCGTACCAAGTGATTTGTACAAAACTTAATTCCTGTACAAGAGAAAGGAATTTTGTGAGTACGTTTATGTAACCATTCTATGGTATATATTATTGTTGTTATTGTTAAATTTCGGACAAAGTAAGGAGAATGAGGACATAAGACCTTGAGAAGACAAGACGATGGGAGGTAAAAAGTAGTTTCATTAGAGATCCCGTCTCAAAGGTCTAGAAAGACTATTAGGTTCTATTTGTGGACGTCAGATTTAGACGTTTCTATCTGAAATGACAGTCGACAAAATAATCTCTTGGTATGACCAATTAAATACACGGTCACTTTTTCATAAGATAACTATTCATTTCAAACGAGGGGAAAAAAGGGGTATATGAAAAATTTATTAATTGAATTGGTATATTTGACCAAATCAGTGTATACTTGGGATACTCCATCCAATGGAAACAGTAGGTAGGAAAGGGTTGACCAAACATTATAGATCGAAATAAAATTTTGAAAAGACGAGGTTAATGTAACCAAAAGAGTACCAGGTACCGGTATACGAGTAAAGACAGAGATTCGAACCAATACGACGAAAGAATGAAGTCTATGGGAACAAGAAAAGTAAGGGATTAACAGTAGAGTTAACATCAAGACGGAAAAGTACTTTGGGAGAGTCGACAAAGTAGGACACAAAGAATACCAGTAGTAGTGTAAAGACGTAATCGACCTGTGAATTACGAGACATACCAACAAAAATACACTAAGAAGATACGCATATAAACAAGGAATTGATCTGACATTCAAGGAATTTACATAAAGAAGACTGTAGTTTATCACTTGTATGAATCATGCAAGTTCAATTAGAGCCTCTTTAGAGCTTATGTGAATCTAAATTCTGTTTGATCTATACATAAGGAGTTTGACAAATATTCAAAACGATAGTTCTTCCTGAATATTAACCTTTTACAAACTTAAATTTAAATTTTGGTGTATCTTAATTGAAAAAAATTTATTTCTCTCCGTACAATACGTATATCTAGTCACTATAATGGTCATGGTTATTCCGGTATGTAAATAAAATTCCTGATTCATTATCTGAAATCTCAACAGATGAAATCAAGAAAGAGTACAGAAGTATCATATTATCACTAAACAAGAAACTAGAGACTTGGTCAACACTATTAAGGATCTGGAGGAAAATTAGACATTTGGCTACTCGGAGTCGAACCGACCGTCTTTCCACACTTTCATAATATTTGACACTCACATTTAACGACCATAGTCGTTCGTTCGTCGTAAATGTTTTGGATCACCTTCCTTTTTTTTCCTACCTTCTTTCACTTTACACCGACACTTACTTATAGAATGCGTAACCACAACCGGATGACTTTTTGATTTCTTACCAATCCTTAGGTCCTGAAAAGGGTGACGTATGGTCCCACGGTCCGTCTTGATGAAATACTCGATTAAATCCATTCTTTTACGTAGGTATTTTAGATCCGTATCGATATTTCAACTATCGTAGAAAGAACAGATAGGCACGGTAATAACGATGACAAGTAAACCACCAATATATATACGGTCCGTTAACTCGACAAAGTTTTAGTGAACAAATTAGGAAATGTTATCTCTTAGAAAAAAATTAAATGAAATGACTTCATATCAATTAAATGTTACAACACAATTAAAGACTACAAGTCGTCTCACGGACTCGGTGTGTGGATGTATGTCAGAGGAAAAAGATCGTGTCTAATGACTTGTATCAAAGGGCATGGTATGTCATCCCAGAAATAACAAATAGGTAAGACTTATATATAGTCAAACGTAGACGATCAGGGTCTGAGGATTACGTAGGGAGGGGGAACCGTTGGTGTTCAGACAAGAGATACAGACTCAGACAAAGATGAAAAAAATATGCACTTAAGTAAACACAGTAAAATCTAAGGTGTACATTCACTACAATAATACCATAAACAGAAAGAGAAAGACTGAAAATCATACTATTAGAGTCAGGTAGGTACAACGACGTTTACCGTAATAAAGTAAAAAATACCGACTTATCATAAGTAATCTATTGGTGTGATCAGTTAAATACACGGTCACTCTTTGATAAGATAACTACACACACACACACACACACACAGGTACATGTACACATGTGTATAGTGTAGAAATAGGTAAGTAGACAGTCATCTGTAAATCCAATAAAGGTACAGAACCGATAACATTTATCACGACGTTACTTGTATTCCCATGTACATAGAAAAAATTTAATACCAAAACAGTCCTTTGTATGGGTCCTCACCCTAACGACCTAGTATCCAGTCGAGACAAAAATCAAAAAACTCCTGGGAGATATGACAAAAGGTGTCAACGACGTGGTTAAATTAAGGGTGGTTGTCTCATCCCCTCCAAGATGTTATCCCTTAAAATTGTATTTTGGAAAAAAATAGGACTCTTGATGAAACCTTCAAATCAATACGTATACTCAAGGAAGAGTCTTACAAAACTTTCTTATTTTGTTTTATCCATCCAGTCTTTACTTGGTTAATACATCTTTATATGGACTGTTTTATAATTTTTAGACTACATCATTATCCTCGAAATTGTGTTTACGTTCTAGATAATAACCACTGAGAACTATTAATTAAAGTCTAATCACTACCCAATTTACAATAAACCCCTAGACCTGTCGATATTATACCTTTAATGACCAGTGACAAGATTAAAGATTAACGACATGACGACTATAATGATACTAAATGAATCTAAGTATTAACTTTCTTTTAACTTATAGTAAGTCACTAATCACTTTTAAAAATTTTACAATAAAAAAAGGGGTAGGTTTAAATGATTGGGGTATTTAAAAAACACCTGGGGTCTAATTCTTGGGGGACTGGATTTCTTCAGGACTTTCTCTGACAGTAATTTGGATTTTATTCGTCACTCATCCCTTAAACTTGAGTTTGTCAGACCGAGGTTTCGGGTTTAAGAAATTGGTCAATCTTATAGGACTTGAGTGTTTTAGAAAAAGGGTTTAAATCGATCGAAAAAAGGAAATCTTATTTCTTTCTAGACTTCGTAAAACAAATGAAAAATTCAATTTTTGGTAAATGTAACTTATATTTTAGTCTAAAGTAAAAAGACAATACCACTCAACTCTTTTAAATGTTTCCCTTCTTTATACCTTTTTCCTTCTTACTGGTTTCGTCTCCAAGAGTTTGAAATCCAGAGTGTCAGTTAGTGTACTTCCCAAACAATTTTGTGTTGTAACTACTGAGGAGTTTTTCAATTTTTATCTTTATGATATACTAAATCGTTAAAGTGAAGACCCATATATAGGTTTTTTTAATTTTTGTCCTAGTGTTTCTTTATGACCATGTGGGTCCAAGTATTGTGGTAATAAGTGTTATTGATTTTGGACCCTCGTCGGGATGATAGATACTGACTCTATTCGTTTACACCACACATATGTATCTCATCTTATCATAAGTCGGAGTTTTTCCTTTCTATTAGACGTCTAATCGACGATGTTACACCTACTTGCACCTTCTGTATTTTTCTGTTTATGACCTACTAGGGTGAACACACTCCAAGAATCTTATCAGCTTCAATATTTCTGTCTTTTGTATTCCCATTGACAGTCCCCGAACCCCTTAAATTATTCTTGTCTTAAACAAAATGGTCTACTTTTCTCAATATACCCCTACCCACCACCATTACCATCGTGTTGGACATTTACACAAATTACGGTGACTTAACACGTGAATTTCCATTAATTCTACCTTTAAAATATACAAGATGGTTTTAGTTTTTTCTTTTTATTAAAACCTTCTTTAAATATTATTTATTTAAAAAAATTGCATTACACCCCAGGGTAGTCTCAAAGACTAAGACGTCCAGAACCCACCCTGGACTTTTAGACGCAAAGATCGTTCCAGAGTCTACTACGAACATGTAGTGTGACTAGCGACGAAAGACTCTCTACCTCCTAACTTCTCTTGTTCCCATCCTTTACTGAGTTTCTCTTCGAGAATTAATCTCAAAACAGTCTTTAATGTTGGAGAGGAACCCACACCTGAACTTTTCAAAAACCGAAACAGAAAACTTTAGCGTTTATCGGTTAACAAGAGTGAAAAAAAAATTAATAATTTTAGGTCACGAGTTTAAATAATTCTATTA
Source organism: Capra ibex (assembly GCA_006410555.1). Lineage (NCBI taxonomy): Eukaryota > Metazoa > Chordata > Mammalia > Artiodactyla > Bovidae > Capra > Capra ibex. Next base: position 367,822 of record SJYO01043764.1, on the reverse strand, counting down.
TTACCCCCTCTCCCCATCCCTCCTCTCCTCCACACGGAGTCTCGTCAACAAGAATGAAAATTCCCGTAATTTTAACGGTAGGGTATTTAATATTGTAATTTTATATTACATTTCATCTTAATATCAATTTAACTAGGACGTCACCTTTATAATATCGCGACAGTCATTCTTAAAAATTAAAGAATTTTTACAAACCAAAATAGAAACAACCGACAAAGATTCTTTACTGGACTAGATTATTAGTCTTAGTCCTCGCATAAAAACGAGACACACTCTTTGTCTTTTTGAACGTGCTGAGTCTCATGAACCGTCACCTTTAGTCTAAATAAATTCAGGAAGGACGAGTTCAGACCAGTCATCCTTTATTTCGGTAACTGTTTTTATGGACACACAATAATATTTTCGACAAATCCTCAAGTGTAGTATGTTAACAAGTCCCGATAGAGAAATAAAGGTTAAAGAGTGTGAGATATTGTTCTAACAAACCCAATGTGGACTTTCTAGCTGGGGTTTGTCCAATTTGGTCCTTTTTTTTTGTTTGTTTGATATCCAAATACATTCACTTGTCACGTTCCCATATAAATCGAAATTCGTGTCGAACTAGGTACAGAGTCTGTTTCAGTAGTCAAAGATAGAAAATCGAAGGAGACCCAAGAAGTCCGAGGTGCAACACCGAAAGGACCGTCGTTTCGGAGTCTAAGAGGAAATCGAGGAGTAAAAAGGACGGAAGTTCAGGTTACCTTTTCTTTCAGACACATGGTTGAAAGGGTCGTTTTTAAGACTTCACGTGAGATTATTTTGGTCGAAATACCCGGGTCTGAGCAGTGACATTAGATCCTGCACCCTATGAGGGGAATTTGGTTAGATTCCTAATGAGAAGGACCTCGACCCCTACACCCTGATTGACGGATTTCTTTGGTGTGTGTACCGACTACGACCTCCCTTCTCACTAAAAGGAATTTTTCACACCCTATGAAAAACGAGGATTTTTTCTCTTTAGTACGACATGTAATTTGGTGTTTAAAGATAAAAGGATTCTACGACTCTTTGATATTTGGGTAATAAAAGTTTGTTGGAGAAAAGAGGAATTTACCTTCTTTCTTTCCTTAACCCCTTATATATCGACTTTATCTAACGTAGTTCGTCCCCCATCCCATACCCCTTCGTCTCTCACTTTCGTATTAATATTTTGGAAGAATCCACTATAAGGACCAGTCTGATAATATTCAAAAAAAAATTACTCCCTTCTTTTCTAAAGATATGTCTGTAACAAGGGAGGGGAGTAAAGGTCGGGATTTCTGATTATTGATAGAATATCCGACAGACGGGTACACTGGTAAAAATATGAGAAATTCAATTAAAGGGTGTATGGACCGGGAATAAAGTGTCTGATTACAAGAAAGGTATAGTACATCCAATTTGAGTAATTGGATAATTCCACCACATAGTCAATTATTTAAGAAATCTTGAATTGTAAAAGACATAACAATAAATATAATTTTTATACATGAGTAGTCTTCGATAATAAAGATGGAATTCATTCAGGTTATTAATAGGGAAAGTGTGTCAAACGAAAGACGTCAGAGAAACGAAAAAAAATTGGACGGTAAAAAGACATGATCACCAAGGGTTTGAAATAAATTATAGTGCAGTGGAACTCCCAAACAATTTTGTGTCTAAAGATCCGGGAAAAGGAGAACTCAAAGAATAAATGATCCAGACCTCATCTCGGTCTCTTAAACGTCCAAAGGATCACTAAGACTTGACGAGTAGAGTCTCTTGACACAAAACTCTTAGGGATACTATTTTAGTGAACGAGGACGTTTAAAGATGACAGTCCGGAAGGACTTCGGAAGAGACTAGATAGGTCTAACTAGGTAGGAAGGAATTTTATCCCTTCCTATATCGATACCATTAAAGTGATCTTGAAATTTATAGAATATAAATGATCTACATCGGACTTAATTAAATGTCTCAAAAGGTCTACCCATGTTAGAAGGTAAATAAAACAAATACGTCGAAGTACCTTGGTCACTTTGATATACCTTAGTCACTTACGTGTCACATACAATGACTGTTAAAGAAATCAAAAGTCAACGAACGAACAAAACATGATAATTCAATGTTCAGAACTAAAGTATGAATAAACGTAGATTTAATATTAAAAATCTACGTAATTAAACCACCACAATCTTTAAATGTATAACACCCGTTATGATAAACTAGAGTCTACTGGTAGTAGTCTACATTACAATTCACCAATCTTATTTACCTTTTACATACACCATTCAATCATCTACAACTTTTAGTCGTTTGGAAAACCCGCATAACAATAGTTATTCCCAAGTAAAAAATTCATAGGCGAGATATCTTATTAAAGTCAATTAGAGATTGTTCGTAATGGAATTTTTAGGTTTAAAAATTCGACATAAGATAGTGATACTTAATTTGTTACATGGATTATTCAAGTGACATTTAGTACCAAGTTGATAGAATAGATGGTATCGGCATTTTAATCTTTTTTTAGGTCTTCACGGAGACTGGACTCATGGAAGATTTTTCATTTTGATATTTACACAAATCCCCACTTCACGTGATTACAGACTTTAAAACTTTACGTAGTTTTTTATTCTAACCACTTTCTTATACATCGTTTTACTATCTTAGACCTACAATCCTTATTTCAAGCTTTAAAAAGTATAATTAACTCCCCCCCACCACCACGTCTTTATCCGAATAAGAATAGGTCTTAAACATCCCTAATATCGATATGTTTATAAGGGTAATCTAACTACATACTTTGACGGTAAATTTATTTTCAATTTGTGTATTTATATCCGTCAAAGTAAACCAAGTTGGATTAATTATGAAGATGTAAAACAAAAAAAGGACTACTGACCTTTAACCGGATTAAATTTTAAGTCAAATTAAATCGATGTATATACAAGGTAACAACTATACTTTTTGAATGTTCTTGGATCTTCAGATGAAAGATCTATAAAGACGGATATAAAACAATGGTTTTATTATGTAAAGTAAGACAGTCGCTATATGTTTATATAAATGTTTTAATGGAACCAATACCCCTTTATATATATGACGACGACGATTCATTGCAGTCAGTACAGACTGAGACACGTTGGGGTATCTACCGTCGGGTGGTCCGAGGGGGCAGGGACCCTAAGAGGTCCGTTCTTGTGACCTCACCCAACGGTAAAGGAAGAGGTTACGTACTTTCACTTTTTACTTTCACTTCAGTGAGTCAGCACAGGCTGGGAGTCGCTGGGGTACCTGACGTCGGATGGTCCGAGGAGACAGGTACCCTAAAAGGTCCGTTCTCATGATCTCATCCCACGGTAACGGAAGAGGTTATATATATGTTTATGGTGGTTGTTGACCCTATAAACGAGATATGAACAGTTGACTTAAAAATACTTTTTTTGACCAAATTTGGGTCACTTTAGTGTCCATCATCACCACCAACCTGTCGTCACACTTACTGAATCACGATGACTTAACATCAGAATTTTTACCAATTTCATAAGTCAAAATACAATATATATAAAATGGTGTTATTTCAATTCTTTTTATTTCACTCCTCCTCTGTAAAGACAAATTGGTATTCTATCGTACTCCTGGGTCTGTCGAACCGACTCCACTCAGTCTCCCAGTTCGTACGAATTTGTTTACGATGGAGGGAGGTCAAAATGGATCCATCCAGTATACTTTAGACTGACTAAAACTTTCGATTCATTTTTGTGTCAAAATCTATAACAATGGTACATAAGTCAAGTCAAAAAAGGGGGATAAGATTCTTCAAAATTAACCATGTACGCTAATTTTAAGTGCAACTAGATGTTTCTGACCTCTGAATAGATGTCATGGACTGATATATTCAGAAAGGGTGATTCGTATCAATTCGATCAATAACATTATCTTCGGTTGAATAGATTAATTTTCACGTGTCATCCACTGTTCGAAATTAATCGTCAACAAAAGGAGAACACGTCACCCTCATCTTCCCTCACTTACCACAGTAACTCAAATTAACATTATAAACGGGATTACCTTTATCTACAGTTTTGAACACAGTTATCCCTCCTTTTTTATTCCTTAACGTTGGATTAAGGTGTTCTTGTTTAATCTCAAGTACTTCGTGGGAAGTCTCGTGTTATCCTTCTTCAAATTTTTAATTGGTAGAGTTATTTCTAAGAAAAATATTATATCCGTAGGGTCTGAACTCTGAAGATCCAAAGTTTATATTATTTATATTAAATTAAGGGTCTTTTTTCCTTTCGGTGAGTATGGATATTATAGAGTGATAGGTTTTTATTAAATAGGACTACAGAAGTAGACAAGAAAGGAAACACGAACATTTAAATTAGTAGAAAGAGAGAATATCAGTATGAAATGGTCTTTCTCTTTACTGACCTAAAAAAGAGGGAGAGTCCACTTTTAACTTACTCTGGTATACACTTTAGTAAACACATTATGAAAACAAGAGGTTCAAGTTCTCCAATTCTCTAATTACAACAACTTTACCCTCTATGTGACTTAAAGTGTATAAGGACATGAATGGTGAGGAGTTCTTAATAATCCAGAATATTTTCGTCGAACTCCTAACAGAGAAACGTAAGACCAAGTAATCTCTTCCACTTTATAATGATCTTTCTAACTCCTTCAATACATTTTTGTTTTAAGTCTTTTGTGTTCTGAGACGTCTTGTGTTCCTTTTTGTCTTTTTTCCTCTTCGATGAGATGACCTTTACACAACCAATAAAAGGGGGAGTCAGAAAATTATATCTTAATTTCCAAGATATTATATTGTATCCTCCGAGTAGGGTAATTCACCTCGACGTCACTTCTCCTCCGACCTCACAATTACTATTATAGTACCAAAAGAGAGAATTAAATGTCTTCAACGACCCACACAAAACGGTGACTACTTCTACTATCTTGTCGACTTACCCACTCTGGTACGTCTACGTCTCCTAGATGCTTTACCCAAGTGGTCCGAACAGATGTCGCGACCCACCTACTTTTTGTCTCTCCTTTGTCATGTCGGTCTCACCGCACAGGAGTCACGTTACGACTCATGAATTATCAAAAAGGTTTCAACCCATTCTTCCGGGGACTTTGGTTGTGTCTATATATATATGGTACAAGAATGTAACATACACTGAGATTCTGGGATCCAAACAGGAACTCAGTAGAGAAACGAAAAAACACTCAAAGAGATAAGGTAAAGACAAAATGTAGATTTACAGTCTATAAATAAACAAAACGATTGTCAAATGGAATAGGAATTATATAAGGGTTTAGATAGGTAAACACATAATTTACAAAAGAAAACCAACTGCCTATTTCTTGAACCTATAGATTAATACATCTATTTTAGTTCATTGTGTTGATATTATTTTTCGATTCCTCGGAGTAAGAGATCTTTGGTTACCACACCCTCTTTCTTTTGTTATCAACAAGATTATAAATAAGAAGAATTAAAAACATAATTCCTTATTTTCATTCCTGTAATTTATAAATTATTTTACGTCACAATTTAATTAGAAACCTTAGGTTAAATATACCGACAGAAAGCACTTTTGATGAAAGGAAAGAGACACTTAACCGACCGTTCTTTATTGGTTATCAGAAACTCTTACTCCGATCTCAACTTTATTCACATCGTCTTACAAATTTCCTTCGACATTGATTGTGACTATAAATCAATCGTACAAAGTCATGTCGGTACACTAATACTTGACCATAGTAAGAGACCACCAATACGGTACGGTAATTATTTTTACAATAATTTGTAAAAATTATAGTAGGAACTGATGTTAGTTCTTCACAAACTTTCGTCAAACCAAAAAGTCTTCCAGGTTTCCTTTTTTACTGAAACACCTCCTTACAAACTTCCTCTTTAACCTTTAATAATCTATACAATAAAAAAAGATCCACGATATGTATAACTTTAGTCTGGAAAAAAAATTTTTTATTTCGATGTATTTACGTCTACTACTTCACGAAAAGAAAAAAAAAAACTTCACGAAAAGATTACACTCTTCTAATTATTATTCCCGTTAGTTTTAAAGGCATCAACAGATATAAAGAGATTGTATTACGTATCTTTCTTCACTATCAAAAGATACTTTCTTTTTATCACATCATCTCTTTCATGGGAAAAAAAACCTGTAAATCGTAAACACCTAGAGTAACTACCCGGAAGATTTGTAGTACTTTTCGTTAATGACGACGTCAGAAAGTGGTGTAACTATGGACCGAGTGACTTCAGTTTCGATGTCAGAGAACAGAATAATCAAGACGATTTAGTCTATTAGCGTGAAAAGTTGATATCTAACAACTTATAAAGGTTGTTGGTTCATATCCTACTAAGTCGTCGTTCATATCCTACTAAGAAGATCTACAAAATCTATAAGTCTACCTACTTATGGTTTTAATAACGTTCTTAAGAGTGACTTTTGATGGATATTATAGACTCAACTGTTTACGTACCGTGAGTCGTTACTTCAACTTATAAAGTCAAACCTTTCACCGTGACCCATTTAGACAGGACCACATAAAGTCAAGATACTTTATGTAAAAAAATCCAGATCACACCATTGACTTATTTAAAAAGATTCATATGATTATTATTCTATAGGTAAAGTAAGATGTTCCTATCTCGAACCGATCTACAACCTTTTCAGTTTGATACTAATTCGACACACATAGTACTAAACCAGAAACATAAAATAGGATTTCTTAAAGTCGATACTACCCAAGTTCGATAAGTGATATACAGAGTGTCTCTAGACGGTGAACTCATTCGGTGTCTATTAGTGTCTTTAAAAAATGACTGGAATAGCCACAGTACCCCACCTTTACATATAAGAAGTAAACTTGTCGAAAACCATCGTAGAAAGGAGGACTGTTCTATTTTTTAGTCTCACAACACGAATGAAGAAAAAAGGACTGTATTGTACGGCTCCTATAGACGAGTTCCGGACGTCAACTTATATATAAGTGTCAAAAGATACGTTAGAAATTATCTGAGTTATCGTTTAAATTGACAGTTTGAGGTCGACAACGGACACTTACCTCGGAACACACTTAACTGAAAATCCACGGTATTACAAGGACCCATATGTGCTGATCACGAAAACCGATACAACTAGGATCACATATAAAAGTTCAATTCCAAGTTTCTATTAACAACCAATTTCTTTTAGGGAAGAGATTTCGTACAAAAGTAACTATTAGTCTTAATTTCAAAATAAATGTCAAATACATATACGGTTCCCAACCAAGTATGAAACTTATGATCACCAAAGAATGTCAGTATTTTGTTTTATAAATTCTCGTATGTGGACACTATGATTGACAAGAATGAGTGACTTATACTGTGGACAATATATTACAGGTCGTCACAGTAGACTATGTCTTTATATGGTCATCTAACAAAAGAAAGACTCGTATAAACAGTAATTAAAACGTCGACTGATATCAATGTGAACTAAAACAATTTTATTCAATTTCAAGGAAATGTCAAAAATTAGAAACGACAGTCACTGTTTTAAACATTACGTCCACAGTCAACCAAATGATCTCACCAACTTTTAATATACTTCTGAAGTTACCGAAACACCAACTTTTAATAAACTTCTGAAGTCACCGAAGAAGAATGACAAAATATTACTAAATCTGGGACAAAATTTTACACAACACGACACTACCCTTATTCCTCAAGGGGATCATGTCTGATTATTGAACATTAAGTGACCAGTGTCGGGTGAGATTCTAGGATGACAAAAGTGAGACATTCTAGTATGATAAATAGTAAAGCTCAGTTCATACAAAAGTAGTAAAGATGAGAAGCCACTTACGAAAACTCCGTCAATAATGAATCTAATCTCTGAATGGTGCGACTATTCTTATTGTTATTTTATTATATAAATCGGTTACATTTGTTGAGTACTACAGCTTCAAACAATCGACTCAGTCAGAGAAGAATTGGAACATTTCGTATACACTGGGAACCTTGTATTGTCAATTCTTGGATTTTCTTAAAGGAACTTTCAGTATTAATTAGAAGTTAAATACTTTACAAACACTAGTTTCGAAAATAGTGAAAAGTAAATTTGGTTTAACAGATATCATTTGGTCTACTAACGGTCCCTGGTGGTAACCAGGGGGTTTCTGCGAATCCTCTGTGACCGGTTTTCTTCTTTATTCTCTGTCCTCTTTTCTACGTCTTTCCTTCTCGACTACTAGTTGTAAGACACTCTACCAGAAACACATCGCCCATAATTTTTTCTCAAAAGTATACCTAAATCGACGTCAGACAAACTGATCGACCGGTTTCAGACGTAGAAGAGACCATGAATCACCACTGGTACCACTTCCTACGACCGTTTCCAGACAAGAATTAACAGTCATCCCTTACATAGCATGGACCGATACCTTTTGAATCTCTGTCGGGTAGTCTGAAAGTGAGGAGAGTAATAAGCGAAAAAAGATCACTTCATCCTGTCAACACACATTGATGTCCGTGAATTTTTGATGAGTCTTGGTCGTTGTAATTTTAGTAGACTCTCGACAATTCCTACTTTTTGGACCACTTAAGGGACCACTATGTCACGGATTCTGAGGCACGAGGGTTACGTCCCCCGGCCCCAAGTTAGGGACCAGTCCCTTGATCTAAGGTGTACGGTGTTGATTCTAGGGTGTACGGAATAGTCTAGGGTACACGGTGTTGATTCCGACCAATGTCGATTTACTCATTAATTAATTTTCTTACTTCTTACAATTGAGGTGGGGAGTAACATTAATTACTAGACACAAAAGTACCTTAGTAATCAAATACATGTACAATTTCAATTCTTCGTATCTAAATTTTGTCCTTTTCTTGTGGTCGGCTCTTGTCAAACAGAAGATAACTTTTATTTTATAAAGTTTTTTTATTATTTTATAAATATACGTCGAATTCTGGTCTATCAATAAAACAAATCGATTTGTTTTCCTAGGTCCCTGTCATACAAACACCACATGTCCAGAGAAGTAAACAATTTAAATAAGTATTCATAAAGTAAGTAAGGAAAAAAAAAAAAAAAATTCATAAAACCCAAAAAGAAAAATTAACTGCATATCAACGATGTGATGTAACATATTCAATGTCTATGTGTCATATCACTAAGTACTGAAAATTTCCAATAAGAGATAAATATTAATAATATTTTATGACCGACATAAGGTACAACATAGGAATATCCAATAAAATATGGATCATCAGATATGGAATGAGGGGTTTTAAACAAAACAATTTAAATAAAGACAGTAAGAAAAATTACCATAAAAGTCACGTCAACAAAAGAATTAAAATAAAAGTCTAACGAATAACGTTCACACATCATATGTCGACTAAAAATATAAAAATAGTGTATAGGATGTTGGTACGACAAGAGTAAATTATCAAGATTGTCATAAAATCACGTAACGAATCCTAAAGGATATATATTATAGTACAGTAGACCTTATCTTTGTCAAAACGAAGTAGAAAAGGTCAGATCGACGAAAATAAAGTAAGGGAACGGATCGACGGGACTCGAAGGGACCACCGAGTCTGCCATTTCTTAGGTGGACGTTACGCCCTCTGGACCCAAGCTAGGGACCCAACCCTTCTCAGGGACCTCCTCCCGTACCGTTGGGTGAGGTCATAAGAACGGACCACTTAGGGGTACCTGTCTCCTCGGACCACCCGATGTCAGGTACCCCAGTGTTTCTCACCCTGTACTGACTCGTTGATTCGTATCGTGTTGTGTCAACGGGACCGAGGTTTGAGGTCTTGTTACAATTTACCTTCACCATTCCTGTAGAAATAGAGTAAAAACTAGAATCTCGTTTTTGTCAGAAAGTGGCACTTCATACAATAGAGACCCAAAAAGTATCTATTAAAGATAGTTTAACTTCTAAAAGGGAAGATCAAACAACTCACAAAAAAATGGTATTATCTCACAATATAAAACAGTCTACAGAAAAGACTCAGACAACTTCACTAGTACACCAAAAACAGGAAATACGATGACTATATACCATATAACGTAATTGGTCACAACGGGAAGACCCTATTTAAGATGAACTATAACTACATATTAGGTAAAATCTATAACAACTTAAACCAAACGATCATAAAACTCTTAAAAAGATAGACATCTATAACCAGAAATTAAAAAAAAAACTACAAAGAGTCACCAAGTTCTTAATCCACTATGACCAGAGTATTTTACTCAACCCTTCACTAGAAAAGAAAGTGTAAAAACCCTTCCTCTAACACTTCCTAACCACAATTAAGAAATTTACAAACCACTATCACTTAGGTAGACCAGGACTCGAAAAGTAAAAAATTAAAGACATTCCAATTATAATTACAGGGGAGAAAGTAAGTACTGAAACAAAATCATTATACTGAGAATGGAGAAAAAAGAACCGGTCAGATCGATTTCTAAACAATTAAAACAACTAGAAAAGTTTCTTACTTGAATGTCAAACAAACAAACAAAGAGAGAAAGATAAAGTAAATCAAGGTGAAATCAGAAACAATAAAGAAAGATGAACCAAACCTAAATTAAACTAAAAGATCAAAGAATTTCATATTACTATCTAATTCCCAAACTCTAGAAAAAATTTTGTCTACAACGTAAACTCTTGTCAAGTGTCCCTTTAACTCTCCTTCCGTGTCTTTGTGGGGTATATGAGGGACGGAGAGATGTACGTACACACGGATGAGTGAAGGACAGGGTCAAGAAGACGCTGGGATACCTGACATTGGGTGGTCCGAAGAGACAGGTACCCAAAATCGGAGGACGTAATTAATTACACAAAGCGGTCCCACTATGTAAAGATGTTGACTACTTGGATATAACTGTGTAATGATGGGTTTCAGGTTTCAAATGTCATCCCAAGTGAGAACCATAACATGTAAGATGCCCACACCTGTTTATATATTACTACACATAAGTGATAATATCATATTATGTATCATAAAGTGACGTGACTTTTAGGTAGATAATAAGTAGGGTAGGAGAAGGGATTTGGCACTATTGGTGACTAGAAAAGTGACAAAAGTATACGGAAAAAGTCCTACGGCACATCAACCTTAGTATACCATACATCGGAATCAAAGACATAAGGAAAATGTCAATCTATTAAGTAAAGAACACTCGTGACTCATTATAGGGTCATAGACCTGAATAGTGTCGAATAAAAAGGTAAGTGGATGACTTCCTGTAAAACAACGAAGGTCCAAAACCGTTAATATCTATTTCGATATCATGTGTCGATACACGTTCAAAAACACACCTGTATATAAAAGTCGAATAAATACATTTATTGTCCCTCGCATTAACGACCTAGTATACCATTCTCATAAAAATTAAAACACTCTTTGATGGTTTAATATAAAGTCTTACCGACATGTAAAACGTAAGACTGGTCGTTATTCAAGGACAAAGAGATATAGGAACAGCCGTGAATAACAAAAGGTAAAACCCCTAAAATCGGTAAATATAGCATAACAAACTTAAACGTCAAGGGATTACTACATCTATAATTTACAGAAAAGTATACGAATAATCGTCAGTATAGAAGAAACGATTCGACAGTATTAACCATTACAGAAAACTAGTAAAAAAGGGATAACAACTCAAAACTTACAAGAAAGATAGAAAACCTATTGTCAAGAAATAGTCCTTATAGAAAACATTTATAAAAATGGGGTCAGATATCGAACCGAAAAGTAAGAGAACTGGAAAGAATAAAAAGTTACCTCAGTAAATGTAGATATTTAAAGAGATTCGTTATAAACCTAAAGAAGAAACTGGACAACTAATAAATCCTCACACACCAAATTAAAATTGTATAAATATTTAAAGGGTTTACGGCAAGAAAATAACTAAGATTAAAGTAAGGTAACACTAGTTTCTTGTATGAAACTATAGACAAGAAAATTTACTAATTCCGAACAAAATACAAGATCGTTCGAAATAGGACCGTTTATAAGGTACATGTGAATTCTTCTACACATAAGACAAATCACCAACACCATCTCACACTATATTTATAGATCAACTGAGTATTTAAAAACTTTAGAAGACAAAGGAACAACTAGAAAATGGATAAGTAGCAATTTTCACTCGACAATTTCAGATTCGATAACAACTTAACAGACAAAGAGGTCAAGACAGGTAAAAACAAAATAAAATGTGAGATAACAATCCACGTATTTATAAGGATTAAACAACACAAAAAGACTACCTGACAGGGAAAATGGTAATATTTTACAGGAAGAAACAAAGATCATTGTTAAAAACGGAAATTCAACTAAAGTTGACTATAGTCACAACGGTGAAAGTGAGAAAATACATTTAAGAATCTAATGAAAGTTAAATTAAAAATAACGTCGAAACAAAAGATAAAGACATAAAATAACAAGAGTTGATTCGTAATTAAGTTTGAAGACACATTTCAACTTCTATTGATTGTTATGGGAGTTTTTGACCAACAGTTTACAATCCACCGGACATTGCGTTTTCCTTTTCTATAAGAGATCGCTACTATCCTTACTAAGGACCCTCTTTTGAAAGGATCTCTTTGATCGTTTATTTTAATTATCAATAATGATAAAATATTACAAAAGAAAATTATTATAATTGTCACTATAGTCATCGATAGTGAACGATTGTCTGGGACTGATAAACGGTCCGTGACACAACTAACACAATCGAGAGTGTCATCTATAACAGGAATGAGATGTCAATTCCTTTGTCTGAGTCGCATAAAAAAAATTACCTTCACGTACCCAAAGATCGTTCATTCCTCGGTCCTAAAATTTAACGACTTAAAATACAATGAACGTCGGTCACTCAGTCAATAGTCCGGAATATACCTATTCATCATCAAAGTACATGATATTGTTATCTCTCTGACCCTTAAACGTAATTAAACTCTATTACAATTATTTAATGTAAAAATATGTATTTGTTTCTAAAAGACACTAAACTACGATAACCTTAGTTTCGTACATAAAAGGAGGGTCTATTATATAAATGTACCTGGTTCTAAGTTTCATCTCATGAATTACTTTTCAGAAAAATGGTACAGGCGGTTAGTGTTACGGTGCATTTAAAGGAGGGAACCGCCGTTGGTGACAATATCCAGAGACCACAAGGTAAGGTTTCACGAAGAGAAAAAGAAAGAATAGGAAAGAAGGGGCAGGAAGATTAAAGAGAAAGAGAGGGAACGGAGAGAGAGGGGGGGTAGGGTACGGAAGGAAGAAAAGGGGAAGGAGGGATTTGTATGTGTGTGTGTACGTGTTTTAGGTATTTGTAATCCCATCTCAATTTCCTTGTTTCCCCATCTCTTTATGAGTCTCTGACCGTCGATACTTTCGGTAAATGTAAGGATCCAGACTCCCGTATTCCGTCCCCTAGACAATTGTCTTGAACGGTTCTCGAAACCGACGAGTTGTCCTGGACACGAGAATCTCTTTCCGTCCGACGTATGTCGGTTCCACGGTCCCACCCCTTTAACGGAATTGCGAAAATGGTGAGAGACTAAAGGATCGGTAAGGTGAGTAACAAACTTGTGTACTCTTCCTTTGCCCGTTCCAATGGATCTCCTACGTCAAACAAACCAGTCGAAGGATTATGTGTTTCGTCCAACCTCTTTCTCCTCACTCGAACCTCTCCGTTTGTCTTGTACCTCGTGTGCCACTGTACCTCGTGTCGTCCACCATCTGACATGTAGCACAAGACACGAACGGAAAAAAAAGAATCGTTATATACCATCTATAATCACATAATTCTCGAAAGTATAATCACATATTTCTCGAAAGAAAGAGAAACATCAACATATCATAACAATGTATCTACATACTAATATATTGGTCCGAGGAATGTTACCTGTATGTCTGAAACAACATATTAGAAAATGATGATGTTTCTCACGACAGTATTTGTCGATACATTTTATTAAAATGTACACGTTTATAAAGACATTCTATTTACTGATCTCACCTTATCGACATTCAGTCTCATACACGTCAATATTGTAATTATCTATGGTAGTTTGACCGAAAACATCTCTAATACAGATAAATTAGAAGGGTTGTCACATAACCTCACGGACGAAAAAGTAACGGAAACGGTTGTGCGACGATAGTTATGTCTTGATTAATATAAAAGACGGAATCGTAAATAGTTTTGAGTCGTCTTACAAGTGAGTCCATGAAAAAATTACTATTTTAAAATAAACGACTCTTTCTTATATAGTATTTATGTATACTCCCTATTACTGATTGTTTGACAGTAAGTAAATGGATAGGGAGTCCAAATCTTTATTTTATGGGACCACTCGAGTTGAAAAATAGTAAGTCCTGACAAAATAGATATTCTTAAAAAAACAGAATATGTATTGTATCTATACTATTATGTCAACGGGGAACCATAGGTATCCTCCAACCAAGGTCCTGGGGACGTCTTTGGTTTTAGGTACCTACGAGTTCAGGGAAAAATTTTTTAACGTATCATAAATGTATATTAACTACATGTAACATGATATAAGAAATTTAGTAGAGATATAATGAGTTTTATAGATTATGTTTCATTTACCATTCATTACTCAACGGTAACACGTCGTTTAAACTCAAAACTAAACCCCTTGAGACCTCTAAAAACGGGGTCTATAAAAGGTACACGTCTACCAACTTATGTGTCTACGTCTTGGGAACCTATACCTCCTGGTTGAGATCTTACTTTTATATCAATGTGGACGAAAAATTTTTTAACTAAACAACAATAAAATCCTGTTAAAAACTAAATGTCTTTTCAACGTTTCCATCATACCTCTCGAACGTATATATGGTATACATCAAAAGGAGACAATAATTGTGACACATAATACCATGTAAACAATAAGTCAAGTCAAGTCAGCGAGTCAGCACAGGCTGAGAAACACTGTGGAGGGACAGGTAGTGGTTGAGGACCTCAGTTGAGTTTGAGTACAAGTATCTCAGTCACTACGGTAGGTCGGTAGAGCGGGAGACAGTAGGGGAAGAGGAGGACGGGGGTTGGGGAGGGTCGTAGTCCCAGAAAAGGTTACTCAGTTTAGAAGCGTACTCCACCGGTTTCATGACCTCAAAGTCGAAGTCGTAGTCAGGAAGGTTACTTGTGGGTCCTGACTAGAGGAAATCCTACCTGACCAACCTGGAACGTCAGGTTCCCTGGAAGTTCTCAGAAAAGGTTGTGGTGTCAAGTTTTCGTAGCTAGGAAGCCGCGAGTCGAAAGAAGTGTCATGTTGAGAGTGTAGGTATGTACTGGTGACCTTTTTGGTATCGGAACTGATCTACCTGGAAACAACCGTTTCATTACAGAGACGAAAAATTATACGATAGATTAACCAGTATTGAAAGGAAGGTTCCTCACTCGTAGAAAATTAAAGTACCGACGTCAGTGGTAGACGTCACTAAAACAATAATCCAACCACGTTTGTATTAAAACCAAATTTTGACACTTAAAATTTAGTAATATTGATCTAAGTTTGTGTAGAAATAATTAGTTTTATCCTCGGTAATGTTAGTTGTGTAAAAACGGTCATTCTTTGTAAATAAAGACATCACAGGTTGGTGACTCGACCAACAGTGACCGATAGTAACATATTTTAGGTAAAAAGTAGTGCAATGTTGGATTAACTCTTTTCCGAACAACAGCAAAGTGTCTTATTCTCTTCTACTGAGAAGTTTTGTTAAAAAAAAAAATTTAAAAGTCAGTCGAGTACTCCGTGGGTGAATGACTCGAAAAAGTGGAAAGGTCAAACGAAGTTTATGGCTTGCTGACATCTTACCAGTTGTAACTCAAGAAGTCACTGAAGAGTACATCAAAATTCTCCGAGTCGAAGTTACTACGAGAGTCAACCAGTACCCGTTGAAGACTACCGACCGGTGATATGAGAAGTAGAAGTTCCGAGAACTAGAGAGAAACACTTGGTGGTGACGTGACATGTAAGTAATCGTCAAGGACCCGGTTTACATAACTACAACACTCACCAGAGACGACGAATGTTGGGTAAAACTTGAGTTTATTCTTTTAGCGAACTTAAACGAAAAACAGATTGTAATAAAGGTATCAGGTTTTATTTATATGTGTCGTTCAGTATTCAGTAATCGTTCTTTTTGTTTCACTCTATACGTGTAATTTCACTACATCTTATATTGGTGTAAATATATTCTTACCTAAGATTATAGTTTACCGTTTCAAGTTGTCACGTTTTGACGTTAATGAAAACGTGGTTGGATTATATTAATTACGTGGTTATGACGATAATAATAATTGAATTCGGGTATGAAATAAGTCCAAAAGAATTAAAAAGGGATTACAGATATAAGACAAGGTCCTAGGACAAACCCTATAATGTGATGTAAATTAGTACAGAGGAATTACGAGGAGAACTGACATTGAACTGACGAGGAGAGTCTGAAAGGAACAAAAACCACTGGAACTTTCAAAACTCCTTATGACTAATGTACAAAATATATTGTAGAGTCAGTCCTAGATAGAGTACAAAAAAGGTAGTAGATGACCCCAAAACTCAAAATCCCATGTTCTGGTGTCTCTACTTCATGGCAAAAGTAGTACAACGGCCGAGAGTCAATGGATAGTGGACACTATGACTGGAACTAGTAGAGTCATTCCAACACAAACAGTCCAAATAAGTGACTTTTCAATGAGAAAGAGGGGGGAGAGTATGGTGGAAAAAAAAAAATTACAACAACGTAAACGAATAGAAAAAAGTAGGAAAATAAAAGTCGAGAAGACTTAAGAAAAAATGTGAATGACACTATGAGTATATCAACCTAAAAATGATGGTTTAAATTACGTAAGACAAAGAAGAAAAGAGAGAAAAGGGGAAATCAACTAGTAGTAGACCTGACTTTACCGAAAAGGAGAGTATGATTTAAAAGGGGACATGAACAATGATTCAAAATATAGAATGAAATGAAAATTCACTGATAGAAACTTTTCAGAATCGAAACAGAGAAGTTTATGACGAAGAGGGTGTAAGAGAGACAAGAGTATAAGATCTTGAGACTACTCTCAAGACAATCTGTAAAATAAAAAGGACAGAGAAGACACAAAAGGTAGAAAAGCAGAGACGACATCGTAATATTAAAGAAGCATTGTCAATGGGAAAAGAGTCTAAGAAAGAACTCGTCACAGACTAGCCCCCCTTCACTCCAAGGGTGATATTCAAGATTAACAAAGAATTTACACGGACTAGTAAAAAAATTATCAGAGAGCAAAGAACAAGTAAATCTTAATAAACAAACAAAAAAAAAATACTAGTCTAACTATCAAGGTAATAAATCGGAAACCATCGGACTAAACAAAAGAAGACCGAGAACGGGTACTACGAACTAAAGAGAATTCTCCCTTGACACAAATATAAACATCCGATACGTATAGGACTTCCACTTCCTTGAGATCTGACTAACGTAAACGACAACCATCTACGGTTCCCTACAACGATTATACCCTAGTGAAATTATACTCAAACCCAAAAGAGGGTATCGTGTCTAAAGATTGGACTTTAGTCGTACGATTAACTGATACAAATGTTTAAGAATCTTCTTTGAGAGGAGGAATAACATGAAAAGTGGAAAACTTTTATTCTGTTTCAAAAGAAACAACCGAGTAAAATAACAGGACACCTAAAAAAAGATCGAATAATGGGAAAGTAGGTCCCAAATATATTGGGAAAACTCCCAAACTCCCATTTGAGACCGAAACATACCTGGGTTCTGGATCACACTGAACATTTTGACTCATAAAATGAAAAGGAACATCAAAAAGGTAACTTATTTTTCTAGTAGACAATAGTTCTTAAAAGGGTAAACCCCCAAAACAATAATGCGTATGGTTCTTATACAGTCATTATATAACGAAATAAGAAACGTAAAGAATATATGACCAATCTAGAGTAACTACCCCAACGACACTAAAAAAAAAGGTTCTTATAAAGTATCTACAAAGACACATGAAGAAAATGTAGTGTTGTACTCCATGCATACACATGAACAGAAAGTTTCTCCTTTGTAATATTGACTGTGAAGGTTTTATGTTTCCTAGAATTGTGTAATAATTGGCCCCCTAAAAATATCTTTGATTACGGACACCGGTTGTTAAACAATACATTCATTTATATCTTTGTAGAGACCAGTTATTGGAAGTCCATTGTTCTGTATTATGTAGAGACCAGTCATTACACAATTCTTTCATCACACTCGTCGACATACGGTTGTTTAACCTATTTGATTTTCATTTCTATTTAAGGATCTTGGTGTTTACATGTTTTTCACTTAGTACTTTTTATTTTTTACACTTGTCTACTTATTTTTCTTTCCTCTAATATTTCGAGGGTTGTTTCTTTTCTGGTCCTGATCTACCAAAGTGACCACTTAAGACCGTTTGTGCATTTCTTCTTAATCATGGTTAGGAAGAGTTTGAGAAATTTATCCTGCCTAAGGGTCTGAGTAAAATACTTCGGTCGTAATAGGACTATGGTTTCGGTCTATGTCTGTGACATTCTTTTGATGTTCGGTTATAGGAACTACTTATGTCTACATTTTTAAGTGTTGTTTTGTAATTGTTTGGTTTAAGTTGTCGTATAACTTTCTAGCATGTGGCACTAGTTCACCCTAAATAGGGACTCCACATTCCTACAAAGTTATAGACGTATAGTTAGTCACACCATATGGTGTAATTATCTTACTTTCTATTTTAGAATCATAGAGTCACTTACGTCTTTTCATAAACTGTCTTAGGTTGTAGGAAAGTACTATTTTTAAGGGTTGTTTAACCCATATCTTCCCACATGGAGTTGTATTATTTTCGACATAAACTGTTTGGGTGTCGATTATAGCATGCGTTGTATGGGTGATTCTAGTCCTCGTTCTGTCCCCATAGACAAGAGTGGTGAGGACACATTGTATTATGATCTTTAAGATGGGTCTTGTCAATCAGTTCTTTTTCTTTCTTTTCTGTAGACTTAACTTTCCTCGGCTGAACGGTGACGGCGACTTCGGACACTCGGTGTTCTCTTCGGTGACGCTACCCTTCGGACACGCGACGTCGACCTCTCGTCGGGCGAGCGGCGTCGGCCTCCTCTCGGGCGTCGTCACTCCTGGGTCGTGTCGGTTTCTCTTAAATCTAAAACAAATTTTTAGAGGTAAAGTTTTTTATTCTGTGTTCACTCACCCTTCCATAGAGAATGAGTACCTAACCTTGTCAATTGTGACAATTTTACAGGTATGATGGGTTTCGGTAGATATAACAGTCACATTAGGGAAGTCCAAGTTCCCGTAAAAAGTGTTTTCATCTCTTTAATTAGGATTTTGACATACCTTTATGTTTTCTAGGATTTATCGGTTTCGTCAGGACTCTTTCTTCTTGTCTCATCCACCGTAGTATAAATGACTAAATTTGAAATAATGTTTCGATAACATTTCGTTGTACCATGGAGTTTTACCTAATCTCTAAGTCAAAAAAAACACACAAGTGACCGAGAAGTGACACCGTACACCCGAATAAACGAGGTGCCGTACATCCTAGAATCAAGGGGTTGGTCCCTAGTTTGGGTACAGGGGACGTAACCTTCTACCTAAGAATTGGAGATCTGGTGGTCCTTCAGGGATCTCCAAATATAAATTCTGGTCTTTCACACTTTCAAACTCTTATTTTGTAGTCTTTCAAAGGAACTGTAACCAGAACCGTTAAAAAAAAAAAATTATTAACCTATAGGTAATATTAATAAAAAACCTAAAAAAAAGAAGTATTCGTTGTCTTTGTTTTTATTTGTCTAACCTGATATAGTTTGATTGTAAAGAGGTGTCGTTTTTCTTTGGCGTTTTATTTTTCTATTTGGTACCTTACTCTTTTATAAACATTTAGTAGGATTTCGGAAATAGACTATCCCCTAATGATAGGTTTTATATATTCTTTAAGTATGTTGAGTTACATACATACGCACGTACCCATCAGTACAGACTGAGAAACGTCGGGAAACCTGACATCAGGTGGTCCAAGGAGACAGGTACTCCAAAAAGTCCGTTCTTACGACCTAACCTAACGATGAAGGAAGAGGTCCTCTATAAGGGTTGGGTCCCTAACTTGGGCGTAAAGTAGGTAATGTCCGTCTAAGAAATGGGAGACTCGGTAGTCCCTTCGGGGGTATGTTGAGTTGTAGATTTTTGTTTTGGGTGTGTGTTAGACTAAATTTTTACCTACTTCTAGAACTTTTAAAAGACATATTCTGTATGTTTAACAGTCGACTACATACTTTTCTATGAGTCGTAGTGATTAGTAGTCACTTTACTTTACATTTTTGGTGTCACTCTACAACGAAGTACGGATACTCTTACTGACAACTGTTTTTCTGTTGTTTACAATTGTTCCAACACCTCTTTTCCTATCACACAAGCGAGAAACACCCTTATATTTAACCCTGTCGGTCATACCTTTTGATACCTCTAATGATTTTTTTATATAAGAAAATTGATAGCACACTAGGTCGTCGGGGTGAAGACTCATACATAGACTTCCTTCCTTTAGTGACAGACCTTTCTATTGGATGTGGGTGAGGGGTGGGGGTGGGGGCAAGTGACGTCGTAAGAAGTGTTATCGGTTCTATGCCTTTGTCGGATTTCCAGGTAGCTATCTACTACTACTTTTGCACACACATATACGTCACCTTATAAGTCGGTAAATTTTTTTTTCCTTTACGACGAAAACGTTGTTGTACCGACCTAGAATTCCAGTAACACAATTCGTTTTATTCAGTCTCTTCCTTTTATGATATACAAGAGTGAGTCTACACCTGAGATTTTATGGGTTTAAGTTTATCTTAGCAACCCTGACCACCAACCCTTCATTACCCTCTATACCAGTTCCCCATGTTTGAAGGTAAATTTTCGACTTAGTCAAGATTCCTAGTCACATACCGTACCACTGTATTAATTGTGACATAATATATTTACTTCCAATTCTCTCATCTAGTATTCACAATGGTGGTGTTTGTACAATTAATACCTTCTCCTAACTTCAAAATTGATTGGAATAACACCATTAGTAAAGAGTTATCTATAATAGCTTGACAACGTAAGATTTGGAAGTTGAACATATACAATATAAAGTCATTATAGAGTCATTTCGACCTTTTTTACACATCAACAGAAAAAAAAATACTATTCTGACTAGTCACCTGTGTCCACAATAGTGGACTAGGTAGGTCATCACAAGGGACAGTCGAAGGTGGATGACCAAAATCGTAACTGACTATTAAAAAAGTGAGTGATGGAGGTCTAGATAATAAAGTAATCTACCATGTCTTCCTACTATAACATTAAGAGGTAAAAACACACAAACAATCGAATCTTATGAATAATTTCTACTTGACTCTTTCCCAACGATTCAGTCTCACACTCGACGTGTATATGAAAACGACCTATAATGGTTTAAGGGGAGGTATCCATGATATGGTAAAATGTACATGGTCGTTACCTACTCAGATGGACAAGCGGATATCGAAACGGTTATCTTACCGATTACAAAATCAAACAGTCATATTAGATATTCTATTCTTTTCGAAAATAAAGTGTCAAAATTGAATTGTAAAGAAATACTTACTCCACCGATTTGGTAACCTTTCGGTTTTTCTTACAACAAACTTTGTCCCATGATTTATACGTAATTTATATAAAAGGGGTTTAAATTTCTTCAAAAAGTACCGAAGTTAAATTACTCTTGAAATGTAAAAATTACAAAAAGATTCGATAGTCGATGAGAGATTCTTATCAGACACGACAAAGGAGATTAAGGCGTCGGGAGATAATTATTTAGGTTCGGTAAATGTGGACTGACGAGAGTATTTTATATAACAACAGAATAAAGTAATGAACGTTTGGTCAAATCTGAATTCTTAAGTTCATGAAAGAAGTATATTTATATTAATTCTCAAAGATCATTATAAATGTGAACCGGTAATCTCTTCACAAATAAAAATGAAACGAAATATAGATTTGAGGATAGTTTTACTGTTAAATTTTTGGCTTTAGGATGAGGTATTACTAAGTCCGAAACTCATGGAAGACCACAATTTCAAACATCAATCGATGGAGTAATATAGAAGAAACCGGGAGTAAGTATATGGGAGAATACTTCGTCTACTGATCAGATGGAAGTTTCATTCCTAAAGAACATAAATAACCACCTAGTGAAGATCAGAATAAGGGATTCTAAATTTATATTTAAATAAAATTATTCATAGAAGGTTGTCCCATTTGGAAAAACCCACATGTGATACATATTTATGTCCATTGACTTAATATCCAGGTTTTGTGTTAATATCTTAGAATTAATATCGCATCACAGAAGAGAAAGAGGTAAGGGTCTAAAGAACCGAGGTACTTAAACGGAGAAGGAGGAACAGGATCTGGAAATCCGTTTTTTCTAGACAGGAAATAAAGAATGGATTCTAAAAGGACTTTGTCAGATAAAAATATGGTCTTGGAATAAGGTATTTAAAAAGGAGTTGTAGGCAGAATCTAATATGGAGATAAGGTCTCAAGATAATATGAATCACACGGTAAAAACTTTCTTGATTATGGACTGTAATGTCGCATTGTAATACAGGACATAACTCAAAATATACGTAATTAAAAAGTCTTTTTGAGACTTCATCTATAATAAAAGTATTAGTAATGTGTACATCTTTAACTCCAGGTCACACTATTAAACAGTATTAAGTGTGACATCCGGGATGACTTAGGAGTGGATGGAACAATAAAATGGAGGATTCCTCGGATGACACTCAAAGAGTATATTTCCCCTTTTCTTTTAATTTGTCATTACAGTCCAACTGAAAGGAACCCCATACCAATGGACTTAAAATACTATTGGAAAACAATAAGAGATCTTTCATCAAAAAGAATAATTATTTTGATATAAGGGTAGTACCTTTTAAAAAAATTTATACCCATACAAATTTCTTCTTTTTTCTTATACATTATTGTCAAGGAACCGATATACATCACACACGTATTAATTATAACGGTAGACAAAAATACATAATTACTATTAACCATCACCAGAAAGAAAATAGTACTGAATTGAAAAAGTTGAAAATTCAAACTTTAAGTTTCTTATTAGGAAGTCCATACCAAAGAGGATTTTCGTCTGATTTCTAAAAAAGAGACTATTCCAAATTATAAATAGTAAAAATTGAGTAGAGAGAAAATATAATTCGACTAAATTATATCTCTCTTTCTAACTACGAAAGAGAGAAAAAAATATGAATGAAACCTATGTTTTAGAACACCTAAGATAAGACCGAATGAGACTGAAATTTATAAGAATCAAAAGGATTTTCTAGTATAAGTGCAATCGTACAGAGAGTGGTCTCTGAGGGTGGATAACACAGAACAAAAGTTTCTAGGTCGGTTGAAACATAGTCATTGACAACTATCGTTGATCGACAAATTTTTTATATATTCGGGAAACTTATTTTAGAAAATAGAGATCAATCTTTCAGAAAATCGTATCTGAAAAGTCTAGTTTCTGAAGTTCCAGTTCTACGTGAAGAGAACTAATCATGTATGTATGTATGTATGTATGTATGTATGTTTTGAGGAACATAGGAATGGGAGAGATATTAGAATTTTAAAACAACTGTACATAGACATATCAAACATACTATGATAGAATTTAAACAGTCAAAAGATATTTCAAAAGGTCAACAAATTACTCATAAATAACAAACAGGGATTGATCTAACATCGAGGAACCTCCGTCTCCGATCACATAATTTAAAACAAATGTAAAATTACGTATCATTTTAAGACACACATGTTATCCACGAATTATTCATGAACCATCAACTGAAATATCGGGAGTATATAAGATACCCGATAAGATAAGATTACTCCTTCTTAAATTCGAAAGGGAACCGTGTTTGATACATGAGGTTTGATGAAACTACCAGAAATCTGAAAAGAACCAGTATGAGATATATATAAGTGTGTGTGTATATATGTGTGTGTGTTTATGGACTCTGGTACCATGAGTAGAGGAAACTGAGACTTAGAAAAAAGTCACAACGAATAAAACTCCCTAAGCCCCAGTCAATAATAATCAAACCAAGTTATTTATTAACAGGTTTTATATGGGAAGACAAATGTTAGATTACTGATTGAAAAACAATAATCCGTTTCATTGAATGTCGGACTCAAACGTCCTACAAACAAAATTGTAATTTTTTTATCATTGTAGAGTGGGATGTTCGTCTCGTTAATTTCTACTTTGAATGTATTCGAACAGACTCCGAGGATCTAGAACGGAGACCGGACAATCACAACCTTTGTCTGCTTACGATCTCTTTCTCAATTTCGAGAAATGATAAGGTAGTTTTAAGGGTGCATAAAAATTGAGAATCAACTTAACCACCAACACTATGACAAAGAACTGTTACCTATCACAGTTTATGAACGGTGTCTCACGACGTCGATCGAGGAGACGGTAATGTAAGATTACGGGACATCTTGTCCGGTTTCACGGGATTACATGACGGTTCATGGTACACGACTTCTATCGACCGCGAATCTCTCAGGGACTCTCACCATGGTCAGTAGTAATTTCTCGTAAAAAATTCGTGGATAGACATGTACCAAGATAGGATCCGTGACATGTTTTGCTCAATTTGTCTGTACCGGGGACGGGGGACCCTCAAAAGTCAGATTCTACTACGACTGTACCTGTCTGTATTTCCTATGACTCTGTTGACTTGTTTGTGACTTGTTCTTGTATTTCATGATTGTAATACGTGTTCGTTTCCCCATTCACGTAAAACACCCTATCACACACTTCCTTCGAAGTACTTTGTACTTGTCCCACCCCATCTCGTCAATCAGGTGAAGATAGTCCAATCCCATCAAAAGTAACCCTTCAACCTAAAAGTATGTCTAAATCAGTCTCATCCCCGTCATGTAAGACCTTTATCACACGTTCCTTTCTTCAAATCTTGATATAACAATTCTGAGAACCACCGGAGGTATTAGACGTTAAGACCTATGAAGACTTGGACTTTCACCCGAACTAGTAAACCGAATTACAACCGTAAACTCAACCTAGACTTAGTTTCGATTAAGAGACGTTAAAGAGAATATTTAAACCGATGAATTATCTTTGGAACCTCAAGTACCTTCGACAATGGAAGAGTCCTCGAATATTTTCCAATGGAACACTTCGCAATTTAATACAAAACACGTCGTAAATCTTTAATAAAAAGTTCTTAACCAGTCTCTACAAAAACTCCTATGGAAAGAAGGGGTTCTTACCCGGACCCTTAAGACCCATACTGATATTTGTCACGGCCCTCTAAAACTTGTGATTCATAATGGACAGGAAGTCAGTAATTAAGTATTTAAATTATTGGAACGTATGTGTCTGAACTTAAATTTAGTGTTGTGTGGTTAATGTTATATAGATGAAAACGTCACAGACGGTCTATTTTGACTAATAAAGAAAAGTCATCTGAACCTGAATCCTCAAAGGGGTTATCAAAAGTCGAGTCAAACTACAGTGAGTTTAGACTTTACACTTTTAGACTTGAATGGGTTTTGTAATCCATATCAATAAAAGAAATGTTTTCGAAAAATCGAAATAACATGTTTTCTTAAGTGTTATCTAAAAGAAAATTAAGTACAAAGGGATCGCTGGAAAATAAGTTGTTAATTTAACAACTTAAAAGTATTGAACATAAATATGTATCGAAGAGGTTAACGGTAAGTAATATATTTATGTCATGACAACCTTGAATTCACTACTTCGGTTGACTCCATAATTTTTAAGTGATTACGGAAGAATTTTATGATTTTGAAAAAATACGGGAATGTATAAATTGAACACTAAATGTAAATTAGTATGAAGAAGGAGAGGTAATCTTAACTCCAAAAGTTCCCGTTCTCAGAACCGAAAGGAGTAAAGGACGTTGACAAACGTGACATTAGAATTGTTACTCTTCTTAGATCACTGACAATGTCAAAAGGAAAATACTGGACTTCAGTACCGTATCATTGTGTACTATTCGAAGGATTACTCTTTTCACAATAACTCCCTGACGTAGGCCTCCTAAAACCACTAATAAGAATAAGTAGTTTATTCTATAAGGATCTATTAGAAATCGACAGTCTTTCTTTATGGACCGTCAAATATAAAGCAACCATTACAAATGGTGATCCGCAAATGAGACGAAATTTTATGATTTGATTAGAACATGATCAGACAGACTTTCTCTGAACTCTCCAAATCCGTTTTTTTTTTGAATTCTGTTTTCGGATCTGTCTTAAAACAGTCTTTTTGACCTTTATCCTTAATATTTTACGTCGATCACAGAAGTAAATTAGGTCGTATAGATAACGTATACTGTGTTCCCTACTCATTTTTTAAAGGTCTTCCTTCATACTCACAAACAAATCAAACATGTCTTTCTTAAGTATAGATTACTAAATCTTCTTTTAACTTTTGGCTCGAATAACACAACTTTGGAAGACTCTATAAATTTCCTTTCTTAAGTTTGTAGACATAACAGGCACAAGCATCGTCTATTTTGACCATCACCACTTAATGAAGAATCCTTGATGCAAAAGTAGATTTACTGGATAGTGAAACGAGGTAGTCATCTAGAAGGTAGTCATCTAGAAGGGTTCGTGGGAAAAACTTTTCTATCCCACACCCTCCAGTCAACCTTCGTCCATTTTATGGAAGAGAAGGTTATGTAAGACTAAGACTGATACATCTTTTATCAGAGTAGTACTGAACTTCAGAGTAGTGAAGTATGTTTTATTACTTTTTCCTTCTGGATCTCTAAAAACATGGTATCACATTCATGGAGTTATCTTTCAATTCGTTTAAAAACTCTTAGTATCCTTAAACCCTAAGTAGTTATTCGTTTTATTTTTCCAATGAAATTGAAACCTAGAACACAAGATCAAGTCCTCGGTCTTGTGAAAAAGACAATTTTTTGTCATTTATGTTGACTGGGAACTTGTCACATGCCCCTTCCCAACGGTTGGGAGATACACCAACTTTCAGGTGTATATTTGAATATCAGGAGATAGGTGTCGAGGAGGTATAGGGAGGCTTAGGTGTCTCAGTTGGTTATCTCCCAATATATCTTGACATCATAAACGACAACTTTTTTTAGAATCATAGTCACCTAGGTACGTGAAGTTTGAGCACAACAAGTTCTCAGTTGATTGACATAACATCCGAAACGTACAGTGGTACAACGTTATTTTGTAATAAATGTTTTTGTCGTTCCACCTCAGTCGGGTACCCGGTATCAAGGAGTTGGGGATAAGATCATCCATCTTTGTTAATTATTCCTTTAATCTCATACAATTCACTATCTACGAAACCATTTTTCTTTTCATCTCGACTCATTAGTTTATACCTCATACTTCTTCTTCCACTACCCTACCCGGAGTGACTCCAGTTCTTTTTCTCCTCCTTGGTCCTTTCCTCTGACTTTTCAATCACTGACCACTTTATCTTTCTTTTGGTTCTCTACCACTTCAGGACCTCTACGGTACTTCTTGGTATATAACCCCTTTCCCCTTGTAGACAGTCTACCACCACCAGCCGGTTTATTCTCCTTCCGACTCTAATCTGGTGACCTAAATCGACACACATCGAACAGTCATTGGAACTCCTCGTCAAACCTACCTCACGTAAGTTCTCTCCTAATTTCCTCTTTTTTACCTTTGACATTTCAGAAAAACTCATTGAAACAACATTTCCCTCGTTTATTTACCTCGTTACCCTTCTTTCCTAGTTCTTTTCTTCACAAACAAACAAAAAATTCATTTTCTTTATTACTGTACAAACTACTGTTATTAGGTTATGTCCCATCCCCTCTTTACGACATCCTCCCCTCCTCACTTAACGACCTCGGTACAGAAACTCAACCACTCCCCTGCCCTAGATCTCACTTCCCTGACTGAAGTCTATCCTATCGACACTACGACCGTCCACCTTTACACGATATTTCTCTGACATCAACAAGAGAACACCAAAGTTAAAAGACTAATTTCTTAATAGTCATCTCTTATACTTTCGACTTCAAAACTTCAAAATACATATGGGTAACCGAAATTGAAAACCATGATCGTAAAGTCCCTAGAAACTTCTGAGTGATTTTAAAAAAAATAACACGGAAGACTCAATATTTGAATTGAGTCGTTTAAACACAAAATTCCCAATTTGGGATGTAATACTCCGACTAATTACTATGTACATTACTTACACAGTGTGTTACGGATGACAGTACATCTGACATCTCAGTCATACGTGACGTGATCCGAATGAAAAAGAGAAACCAGGGTTTTCTATTGAACAGTACTAAAATTTACAATACATTCAATCTGAAATTGTTATCATTCAAATATACGACTCAAATTTAGTATCCAGGGAAACTGTAGAGAGGATCACAGGAAAGAAGAAATGTTATACCAGAGAAACATATGTCACTACTCACTATAATGACCGAGGTCTTTAGTCCTTGATATTTAATCTCGAGGTATCTACCTATGAACAAGAACGTCACTAAAATAGTAGTATAACGATACACTTAAAGAAACATGTGACTTTTTATATAACCGAAACATATGTCGTAAGAGAATCTCTAAAGTTCGGGAGTCCCCATCTATGTCGAGAATTTATAAAGACTCTTTTACATGTATCTCTCGTAAGTTGTTTATACTACTAATGATTCAGTCCTAAAAATACTATAGAATCAATTTGAATCTATAAGTCAAGAAATCCGGAACGAGATTTAGTCAAGACCCCGAAAAGACGATAAGATCTTCTAAGACCTCGATTTAATATAGTCCGAATTACCGTCAATAATCTGAAGGAGGTTCACATCAATAAGGTCTATTGATGGTCTCCTCCATCATTGGTTTCAAGCGAATCATTTGTGTATTATTATCTCCATATTAACCGTGTAGGTCGACAATCTTACGGTGTTTCTGACCGTACTAGTAATTTTCAACAAACAATTCTCTTATTGCGAGTTGATTTAACCTATAGTTTCATTCTGTCTGAACACATTGATGTCCTTTTATCGGAACCAATGGAAATGTGTGATAGTTCCTTCATCATTCACTTCATTTTCACTGTGAGACTGGTTCACACACCGGTTAGATTGACACCGGTCCTTGACACATACCTCTCGTCCATCTTTACGACACAGCAAGATATCAGAAGTCACAGTGATTCTCTTTGTTCTCTTGATAAAAGGAAATATTTTTCGTCGACACAAACTCCGAAATGAGAATCCAAATGATCCAAATGATAATTTCTATTTTTAAACTTCTCCATAAAGGATCCCAAATCCTTCACTTTGTTGATAAGTACGTTTACTGATTCTTTAAGATTTAGATAATTTAGATCCAATATTAACAATATTATTTTCACTAAAGATTTCGTAGTCACGTAAGTTGAAGTATTTTTATAAAACATAGACACCTGTGACTTGTCCAGAAAAAATTTTTAGACAGAATACAACTTTGAGACAAAAGAAATATAATATCCCGGTCAACAAATGCACAACCTAGAACGTCTATCTGACTAGAGTTTTCGGACAGGTAAACGACGTCGTCCTTATTACCAACCGAGGTAGATAACCTGTCGACACTGAATGCCTCGCCACTGTCACTACGTCCAAGTGAAAATAAGATAGTCTACTACAATGAAAACTATACTTTTAGATGATTTATCTAAAAACAATCCTCAAAATTTTTAATAATAAAACTGGTTCATTATTATAAGAGTACCGAATTTTTATTCTTTTATAAAACTTTCGAGAGATCCCCTTTCAGAAGAATGGGACAGGAAGTGAACGGGTCCAAGGGGAGAGGGGTCCATCGGTGACGGATTGGGTTTGGAAGAAGGTCTGAAATAAACACGTATACATTCTTTTTTATACAAGAGGGTGTGTGTGATAAGAAAAGGAGCGCTTTCTTTTGTAATCTCGACTTAGGGTCACTTAAAATGTCTAGAAAAGTGTTTCATACCTCTTTAGATTTATCGTAACAAACATATCTTAAAGTCGTCAAGTTGTCGGTCAGAGAACAACTAGTCAGTGAATCAATGAAGAACAAAAAACGATAATGTTTTGTTTCGATGTCAGTAACAACTATCTTTAATCTCTGAATTTAAACTTCTAAATGAATCAGGGTTCGGGAACTGAGAAGAGAGAAATATGGAAAAGGAATTTCTAAAGATGGATAGAATTGGTACTCAAAACACAAGTCTAAACAGAAAGTGGAATTATAAAAGTATTTTAGTCAGGATATTGTCGTCGTACCGGAAAGAGGAATTTACTGAAGAATACTGAAGTATGGATGATAACTTTAGTTTGAACAGAAAAGGAGTCAAACTTCAGATTTAAATAAGGGACAATATAAAAGGATACAGAAACTAAGGATGTTAATAAAAGGGTAGACGAGTTATTTATCGGATGTAAGAATCCTAATGGAAATAAAAATTGAGAAAGACAACGTATCGGGATATAAGTCGGGTGACTGGTTCAGGTCCGTTAAAGGTAAAACTATACAGAATTGTAGACACTGAAAGAAAGGTGACAGAAATTACGGACTGAATGACAGTCAAGGGGGTGGGGTGGGGGTAGTATGGACCTACCGATTGCCTCGGAGAACTAACAAAAGAAATTGAAGTAAGAAAAACAGTTAGGTTGGAAGATTTACTTAGAAGGATTTTATTATGGAAAGTTATAGAAAGGAGTTTCGAATTATAGCGGAGATTGAATTCACTAGTTTACTAACAAAGTATTGATTAAGTCATTCTATATTGAACGGAAAGAAATTATATTTAATTTCTCATACACTTTCTTTTTCCCTAGTTCTCTAATAGACATCATAAGATCTTTGACGTGCATTGGATAGATACGGACCAGTTCTCACTCGTCGGGAAGACCAATGATGTAATTATTAGTACTACTCTACCCTAAACGTTACGAAGAAATATTTTACAACTACTGTGGAGTCTTTAGACCTATATCAGTGACCTTACTTAGTGTTTAGTAAACAGTGTCCTATCACCTATTTCTAACTCTGAGTGACTGAACTTTTTCTAAAGTAAAGAAATTGCACTAAACAATACGTCACAAGAGGTGTTAGAATTGAAACAAGATGAACCTCCGGATAACCCGACGGAGGAGGTTCCGTAAGATTCAATAAATTAAAAACGACATAAGTCCGGAATGAGAAGGATAATTGTCCATAAAAAGAACTCTTTCATCTCTGATAGACTATAGATCCATAGGGGATATATCACATATACGTCTATAATTGAAATTTTCGAAAGTATTTATTAATACAAAAATTATACTGGTCAAGACGGTCCATTATTGTCCAAACAGACCGACTATGAACGAGACGTTATTAAATAATTTGAGGTCATTACTCTTAATCATTTAGTCATCTAGTTCCTTCAAATCCTGGTAAGTGAGCCTGACTGTTTCTGGACTTTTGAATCCTCTAATATGTAACAAATTATATGTTTATGTAATATATCTGTATACGTCTACTCCTTCAATTCCGGGAAAATCTGACTCACTAAAGAGAAATTCCGGATTGACTGATATTCACCCTACCGAGAGAAAAAGAAAAAAAAAAAAAAAACTCCTTTTTAAAAATCCGATCGTATCAGAATTTTTTTAATATCATTAACTACTCTGTGAAGTTGTTGTCCTCGGTTAATTTCCTATGTCAAACATAGGGGATTTTTCCCGATAGTCGATATAAAACCGTGAAACTTCGTATAACCATACTAAGTAAGTTTTTTATTGTGACTCTAGGTATTTTATGGCTTGTTTAACTTTCTGACTTGTTTAACTTTCGGGACTAGACGTCGGAGTTCCTTATGTCGGATTTCGTTTCACATGGATTCACTCGTCGACCGTTTGTCATTATTCCAATCTATTTGTTTACCCTTCTTACGTTTTCGGAGTAATTGTCATAAAATTAAGACATTTCCACTCTCCGACAAACTTCAATACTTTTTTCAGAACTCGATTGAGAACTTCTTATTAAACCTGACCTTATTCTCCTTTACTACACTCGTTCCTCTGTTTTTACTTGTACAATTACCACTGTCTTTTCTCGATTTTACTACTATTATGTATGTATATGCACACACGCACATTTTGCACAATATGGTAAGTCTTCATTGGAAGTGCACATGACAGAGTGAACTTTTCTAAAAAAAATCGGGTCTCTCTCTAGTCGACACTATCATCCATCTATGACAACACGTTAAATTCTCATAAAAATTCCGAAAAATAGAAAGTAGTCTCATAAACCATCGTTAGGACGGGGGATGAGGTAGTCGTCTTAAACTCTAAAAGAAAAATTGTGAATTGATAAAAAAAAGAAAACAAGAGACTGACGAGACTTCAAGTTCATTTAGTCTAATTCCTTAGTCTAGTCATAAAAAAGGGGGTAAGTAAACGTAAATAAAGAAGTACTTGGTCTTGGTTAGGATCCAAGTTAGGGATAAGTAGCATTTCTGGAACTTATCGGGGAAGATGAATTTAAAGACAGTTTTTCTCTTGTACTATCAATTGAAAAAGGGGGGGGTCGTGGACCGACTCGTGGAAGGTTCGTGACTACGTGTATTAAGAACGTTATCAGAACACTATTTCTATGATAGTCAATAAGGACTAAATGTCTAAGTCTCTCGGATATATACAGGTCATGGTGTGTTGTCCCATCTTCGTAATCCTGGCGACAGGGATTAGATCCCGAGGAATTCCCTTTGAACCAAGGTTTTCGTGTTTGTAAAAAGGACTTTGTTACCTTGGAATTATAGGTGGGATCCAGGTGTTACTGAAGAACACTGAAGTGTGAGTAATAATAACTTTAGTTTGAAAGAAAAGGAGTCAAACTTCGGATTTAAATAAGGGACAATATTAGAGGATACAGAAACTAAGGATGTCAATAAAAGGGTAGATGAGTTATATCGGATGTAAGAATCCTAATGGGAATAAAAATTGAGAAAGAAACCCTGAACGACTGGTTCAGGTTCGTTAAAGTTAAAACTATACAAAATTGTAGAGACCGAAGGAAAGGTGACAGAAATCACGGACTGGATGACAGCAAGGGGGTGGGGTCGGGGTAGTACGGACCTGCCGATCGCCTCGGAGAACTAACAAAATTGAAGTAAGAGAAACAGTTAGGTTGTTTAGACGGAGATCACATCTTGGGGGTGTCCTAATTGACAAGAATTAATGCAATGTAAATTAATAGGAATTACGATTCTTCTGAAAAATCAAGTAGTGACAAGGTAGGACGACAAATTTTCATCCCAAGACATCCTCCACGAAATTTCCTAGTCTGGAATTAATTTTGAGAATCGAAAAGTGGAAACTAATTGACGTCCGGACCGACTGATACCTCTGATCGGATGTCAAAGAGATTTGGATATTAAGGCATCCGGAACTAAAATATATACCTATTCTTTAAGAATCGTTTCCGTAAGATAGTAAGGACTTAGATTGGAGTTTTAAATTCAGAACTTTTATTAGAGAAAAAGATAGAATCCCGTATTTTGGTCTTACATGTACTAAGATGTGTTCCAAACGACCAAAGCAAAACTGGTTTCAATTTAGTCGGGGTAGCGAATTAAGTCGGAAGCAAATAATGGGAACTGAGACTGGACACCATCGCCCATCAAACTGTGACGTCTACAATGTGATAGGATCAAGGAATTGTAGACGCAAACATGTGAACAAACTAAACTAACAGACAGTGGAGGTTTTCTACAGAGAAATCAAGTGAAAAATAAAGGGTCGTGGCTCAAGACACAGACCGTGTATTAGTCATAAGTCAACTTACTTACGTACGCTCATACGTACATTGCCAGCCGGAGTTGAAGTACGTGTTTCGTACGGAGAACTCGTGTGTACCCTTTTACCTGAAAACGAGTGATAAACGGGACAAAGGAAAAAATAAAGGAGTAGGAATCTGTGGACAAATCTTCTAAAAATGACTATGGGGGCTACGCATTATTTAAAAGGAAATGATATATATCGGGTATGGACTTATGTGTGAGACGAAATATAAAAATTTTGGATTTAAGATTCTTCTTTGGTATTGGGTTGTTTCCTTAAAAAGTCAAAAGGCTCAAATAAACGATTGTGACGTCTTCATAAATTTAGTGTAAATCAATATTTCACTAGTATTACAATTTTTATTATTTTACTATATTTTTTACCACAGTACCTCGTTCGTAATATCCATTCCTGTCAGACCCGATTGAGTGGAAACGGGAGTTACACACCCTATACACAAATACTTTATAACACTTGGTCTGATTAAGTGAAATCCCGTCGAGATGGACCTCTGTGTCTTCTCATAATCTATGACTGTGGTACCCAAAACTCGTACACCTTCTCCGACCAGGGATGAGAAGTTACAATGTAGAACCAATCTATTTAGTCAGTACATGTTTTCAGACCCGACTTCGAAATTATTACGGGTGAAACCAGGTGAGGTGTACCAAAGTATTTGATAAAGATGGACTTAGTCCAGACAACGGATCTTAAAGTCAAACGGGACTAGTAACAGTCGAAGGAATAAAGTGTAGAACTTCAGGTGGAAATTTTTTTTAGACGATATTATCGACTGTATTTCCTGTAGAGTAAATTTTTTTTTTTTCTAGGGTAAATGAAAAAGTACTCAAACAAAAGGGTTCATTTACAACAGACATCCCGAAAATCAGATTGGACGGAAGAAAGAAGGGAAGAGAGGAACGTAAAGGAAGGAAAAGGGAGTAGGAAGAGTCTCTATATCTGTCTATATCTATGTCTATCAAACATAGTTGTCAAGAAAGAAGTGGTAAATTAGGAGTTCACATATGTCTTTTTGATATATCTTAGGAAGTATTATGACAGGAGCATAGTTGGATACTATAGACCTACCGGAGTTTGAGACTTTAAGACTTTATCAGAGGGGACAGTATTGACGGTTCTTATTAGGAAGTCTCTTTATATAAATTAAACACTCGTCAACCCTGAAAACCGATTTCCTTCCAGTAAACTCTGGACACTTTCTCTTAGGTCCCTGTATAAGATCAATTTTCATTCTGTGAGTGGTCGTCTTACCGGTACAACTCTCTGCACATTTTCGGCTCTGACTACTCGTTCACTTTTCTTAAGACGGACCTTCCGTTCACACCTCTAAGTGTCTACTCTTAAGTAAGTACAGGAAGAACGGAAGAGTCTAGAATTTGTTGACTCTTTATTGGGGTTCTCGGTCTACTCTCCTTTTCCTAACAAAATCGAAATGTTGGACTATCTTTTCGTGGGAACCCAAGGACCTAATCTTTTCCACTGACCTTGGATATCGGTTTTGACCTGGAGGATAACGTAAGGGGGTTTAGATCTGGAACCTTAACGTAAAAAATCAAACCAGACGCAAAAACTCGGTCGTAAATGGGTCGGTCTCTTTAATGTGAGTCAGAGTGACTCGTCCCTCTTTCGGATTCTCTTTACTCCAAAGTCCGGTAGAGGATTTCTGATCAGGGTGGGGAACCGACCGACACGAATGGAGGACCATCCTTCTCGTCCTTTTGTCTACGAGAACCTTCTATGTACCCTTGGATTTTAATATTGGGTTCGATTGGTTTAATTCATTCTCCTTGTATTCGTTCTTCGTCTTTAGGGGAAGGGAGGTAACTTTGCATTAGTTACACTCAAAATTTCGAAAATACGGTTAAATTATACTTTGTCGAAACCAAATAAAAAAATTTGAAACAAAGATTTAAATCATCAAAAGAGATTTTACTTAACATGAGTTCGTACGTTGGGAAGTAATCTGTTCCGTTATTAACCTCGTTTACGACAGACAAAGTGTCCAACATCCGGTATTTCTTCCAGACCTACAATACCTCTCTCGACTAGGAAATAAGGAAAATTAACCTGAAGGATGATAAGGACAGTACGACTATAATCCGTTCTACTAAGCGACCCTCCTGATACACGAATCTGAGACCGCGTTTATGAGTTTATTTGATGTTTAAAACTTATCATATAAGGGTCCATTCCGGGATTTAATACCACCATTACTTGTATGGTTTAGTTAGAACACCTGCTTAGGATGGTACGTTTCTATAAAATCGAAGACTAAATAATCGTGATTATGGGAGGTAGAAAAAGAGATCCCTAACCAACAGGACAAGGAGCTTAAGGTCGACTCCGATTAGGAAATCGTCTAGTACAGAGACGGTGGGCTTAAAACACACCTCGGGAACAAAAAGGATGATAACGCTGTTATCAACCATTTGATTACAAGTCATCACAATTGAGATTAAATGTTTCCTGTTAGAACCATTCTACCGAAATTACGATGAAAAAAGTTCACTGACATGTTTCTCTTACGTGATATACAAACAAAGTTTTTTTTTTTTCTTACCCTGATATATTTATAAATATGATGACGAGGACACGGAATTCGGAGATAAACTAGGGGTGACAGTAGGTTGTCGTTGTTTTTCTCCTCCTAGGTGATATCATCGAGACCAGAAGACCTTGATACGACACCCACTAAAGAGAGGAGCTAATCCGTGTCTAGTAGTGAGGGTTTTCTATGACCACTTCTCGAAGACGAGATCCCAGTCTGACGGGTCAAGTTTAGGATAGTCTCTGTAACGGAACGACTCTTTGGATTTATTTTAACGAACTGAAGAGACACGAACATCTTACCTTTATCAGCACCATCGATGGAGTCTTAATAATACTCCCAATTTACTCTAGTATGTAAACTTTACAATCGTGTCTCATTATTTATTCGGAAATACAACAAACTACAGTAATAATAATAAGGATGAAGAGAGACCTCTATCGGACGTATATTACGGACTCGTAATCTTGATTCATCTTCCTTCTAATGAGTCTCTACTATCTCCGTAGAGACTGGACAACCCGAAGGGTCACCAAGTCTACCATTTCTTAGACGGAAATCTTAGAGACGTTACGTCCTCTGGACTCAAACTAGGGACCCAGTCTTTCTAGGGGACTTCTTCTTTTACCGTTGGGTGAGGTCATAAGAACAGACCTGTCAAGGTACCTGTCTCCAGGTACCCCAGCGTTTCTCAGTTTGTATAGACTCGTTGACTGTGAGTGAAAAAAGTGACTGTATAATGGACGTCACAGACAGAGGTATAGAGTGAGACTAATTTTTTTTCTTTTTCTCATGACAAAGCAAACGTCGGTAGACTTAATCGTTGTCACTGTTACAGAAAACACTATATTCATTTTACTAAAAATAAAAGATATTTAACGTAATATTTTTCGATTATAAAGAAAAATAAAATCCCACCTTAACGAAAACAACGGTAATTTCCTCGTAAGTTCCAAATGAAGTTTGTCGTCGTTATAAATGCAGTCCGCGTGGCGTTTTAAGATTTAATAGGTCTCGTTCTTCTTCGTATTTTGACACCGAAGGGCAACAAGACGTCGAGAGAGTAAGAATACTTGGACAACACAACAAGACTGAGGTAGCAACTACGTGTCATCACCTCCGAACATTATTCGACGACGAGAGTATAAAAATTCTTTATATTATTTCGTGAATCCCGTCCCCTTGGGAGAGTCATTAGTGCCTTGGACTCCTACACTAAACAAAAGTAACAAAACATACATGAAGAAGGTACCGCCAGTAGACTTGGTAATAGAATCGTACCACTTGGACTCAAAACGAGTATAGAAGGAGTTCTGTCTTAACATTTCTAGTTTGACACGTTTATAAATTTTTATGTGTACGACAAAATAAGTTTACGGAGAAAACATGTACAAGTACAAGTCACAAAAGAATCTTAATCGTTGAGTTACTTCCATGACACTCCTAAAAAGAGTGACCGTATTAAACTAATGTTCGATTCGTCTTCATATACAATTATACTCCTTTACATTTAATCAATATTTATTAATTGTTTGGTTTTTACATACATTTGTAAGTTTACTAATAGACTTGTTTACGTTAAAACAACACAAAAAGAATTGGGTACACTACAGGAGGTTTTACACATCCCACTTTTAAGTGTCCCGAAGGTCTAGTGAAAAGGTGATAATTTAAAATAAATATGTTACAACTGTAGAGTATGAAGTACTACATTGACTGAGTACGTCAGAATTAATGACACACGCACGTACACACACACACTCTCTCTCTGTTCGACTGTGTCTCTGCGTCCTTGGTCCAGGAAGGTAGTGACCTCTTTCCCAAATTAAGTATAAAGATCTTTTATCTTGACTGTCAAATAGCATCAAACTCGTGTCTCTTGCTAAACGTCTTTTAGTTAGCAATAAAGTGAGAGAGTAGCTAAGTCAATAGGTCCATAAAAACTAGTGGAGGACGAAGGGGTCCGCGACACGTTTCACGACACACCCTATGTCACCACTCGTGTTGTCTGAACCCAGGACGAAAATACATCAAATGTCAGATTAAAGTTGTCGGTCTTTTGGTCGTCACTCATTTGGTTCCACTCCGGAACTCGAGAAACAAAAATATGGTCAGTCACTCCTTATTAATACTTTTGTTCTTCAGAACTCGTTTATAATTCCAGTAACAAAAACACTCTAATAATACTCCTTTTTTTATGATTACAAAAATTTAAATTTAACGAACAGTATAACTCCTCCGATCGTGGAATTATTAGTGACATCTTGATCAAAATATAAGTAAAAAGTTTTCGCCAATAAATAAAATTCGACAAGTCATCACCGGGAAAATTACAAGTCGCTAGACTTACCAGAACCTCAATAAAAGTCCTTAATTATAATTTAAAAAAATTCTATCAAAGTTTTTGGGATAAATAAAAGATTAAGTGTCATAGATTACGTACTGTTATACTTACAAGGGGGAATGGCTAATTCACCGGTGAAAAGAAATCCTAACATCGTTGATATCTAACTCGAAACAATCTAACGTTACTACATACGATTAAATCATTAAATTCTGACCATGGAAAGATATCATACTTACAGAATTAAAACTCACTATTGTACTTTAAATACACTTACTGATAACTTGTAAGTTTCAACATAAATGAATCCTTCCCTTATAAACTGACTGTCGGAATAATTCTTGGGACGATGTGAAGACTTCCCCTTTATATTTTTAGATACTAATATATATTTTTATCGTCTAATAATCGATATTAATATTTTATATAACCGAAAAGAAACTAAAAGTTATAATTTTCTGACCTATAAAGGACGTATTAAAACAATAGATCTTGTCGAAGATCGTCGGAAACGATTTCAATATGTCCGTGTGTCAAGAGGTAAATTATGAAATACGGGTTTTACCCCCTCATTGACGAACCCAAACAAACCGTAGTCCCGAACACTCCGGTCTCCTCGTTGAGATTAGGAAACCTCCGTCCCTCTTCTTCAAAGATCCCGAGACCCCCCTTAACGTTCACGGACCCCTGACCTCCTCGGAGTCGGAGCCCTACCTTGTAAACCTTTAGATTTCTCGGAATCGAGTTCCTCATGGTACATGGTCGGAGAAGTCTTTCACCGGGTGTGGTGGGACTTCGTTGTTTTAGTATCCGATTGATTTCAACCCACCTGGACCCAACTTTAGGATTAAGACGAAAAATATTAATATCCATACTGACTAGTTCGTTGAATGAAGAATCGGTGCCAAAAGAAGTAGAGACTTTATACTCATTATG
This sequence comes from Capra ibex, assembly GCA_006410555.1. Taxonomy (NCBI): domain Eukaryota; kingdom Metazoa; phylum Chordata; class Mammalia; order Artiodactyla; family Bovidae; genus Capra; species Capra ibex. The sequence goes on along the minus strand of SJYO01043764.1, from coordinate 327,959 downwards.
AACTAAAGTCTTCTGACAAAGATCCCAATTGACTCTTTAATTTCCTTGTCTCCGTGAAATTCGAGTTTTATCGGGGATGTCTCATCGTCACAGAGTTAACGACTTGAGATCCTTCTCCCTTACTCCATCATTCTCTTTGTGGTCCCCTGTCTAATTTCCTTACGAGATCTGAAACCCCTACCCACCCATATAAACACAAAAGGTCAAATAAAAGTGTAACGAAATGACACAATAAAGATATTTACAATTACAAAATTTGGAGAAAATATTTCAAGTCACTATTGATCATCTTAAGAGAACAAACGTCTTTAATTGAATAGAGTTTTCACCGTCTTTTATAACAAGTAGTAATGGACTAATAGTTTACTGACACTTCTTATATTTTAATTTGACTCACTGAATTAATCAGTGACGGAACGATTGACACGACATTAAAAAAATTTACAGAACAAAAATTGTATCTGATAGAGTTGTGACCGACCTAATCCAATTTATTTGTTAAAAATACAAGAGATCCACATGAAACAGACAACTTGTTGAAGGTATTGTATTAAACAAATAAGGTATGGATGGATTAAGAAAAATTTAGTATCATTAACTCTATGATCACTGTAAACGAGAATTATGTTCATTAGACATAAAAAACTCTTGATATTTCTTTAAATAGAATTAAAATATTCGTTCGGTCGGATTTAAGGTTCATACGAGATTAAAAATTTTACTTTGGGGGGAGTGGGTGGGAGTCTCGGTGAACCTGATACTAATCTACTCTAGACACCCACCAGAATACGGTACTTCTAATCTTAGAAGATCTTACTCATGTAGTTTATGAGGGCAGGTATCCTTGACACAGATTTAGTAAAGTGACGATGGTAGACTCTCTGTCCGATCGGTTCTTTGAAGACAGGGCCTACGTATAAGATCAACTACAAATTAATTAACATCCCATTTAATGGAAAGTCTACTGGGAGTTGAAGGAGTAGTTATTCCACTTCTAATATTTTGGATAAAGGACCCAATAAACTCTTAATTCACTCTTGTGAAACTATGTGTCTCTTTGATTTACACACGGTTAAACAACAAGTCAGTCAGTCATCACAGGCTGAGACGTTGGGGTACCTGACGTCGTTCGGTCCGAAGGGACAGGAAGTGACAGAGGACCTCAAACGAGTTTAAGTATAAGTAACTCAGTCACTACGGTAGGTTGATAGAGTAGGAGACAGTGTCGACAGAGGAGGACGGAAGTTAGAAAGGGTCGTAGTCCCACAAAAGGTTACTCAGATGAAAAGGGTAGTCCACCGGTTTCACAACCTCGAAGTTGAAGACGTAGTCAGGAAGGTTACTTATAATCCTGACTAAAGGACATCCCAACTGACCGAACTAGAGGAACGGTTAACACGGTTAAATCTCCAAGAAAACGGGTATTGGAAAGAAACCAAGGGACCCTAGAGTTCCAACGGAGAAGAGACGTTGGACGGTGGGTGTATGGATAATCTTTACCACCGCACTACTTTACAGAACAAATTAACGGAAGGACCTTGCTTCTCGTTTCCCTTCTCTACACAAACGTCGACTTACATTTTGTGAGACCGTCTCCGAACTGACCAGTCGGGGTACGCCTAAATAGAATGACGATTGTCGGACGGTTCCAATGACATACAGTTGTTGTATAGGACGGAGTGGTCTACAAACAACTCGTGGACATACTTGGTCCATGATAGAACCCCATTTACTCTTTATTTGGACGAAACTCTACAAATTCTCAGATATATGACGTCTAGAATGAATCAGAATACTATGGTGGAGGTGTTCTTACACTCTAGACATAACCCCCCACCCCTCCCGCCACAAACAAAAATCAAAACAAATAAGGTGTTAATTGTCGTAAGTACTCGGTGACAACTTATGAAACTTTGGAATCTTCTACATGACAGGAATGTAGTTAGTCCCAGGTCAGTCCTTCATCTGTAGTTTGGTCAATAAACTCGTCCCTTTTACATTATCCCACTTAACAGACAATTGTTCACCCTCTATTTACCGAAGGAAACATAAAGTCTACCGTTTCTTAGACGGTGGTTACGTCCTCTGGTCCCAAACTAGGGACCCGGTCCTTCTAGGGGACCTTTTCCATCACCGTTGGATGTGATCATAAGAACGGACTATTTATGGTACCTGTCTCCTCTGACCACCAGTGTTTTATGAGTTTCTCCCTTTTTCCCGAATTTTCATCGTCCCGTCATTTTTGCGGTCTTTTTTGTCGGTGACGGAGATCCGACTTATTCTTACCTGTCATTCCATTGATTCGTGGGGAGGGGTGAGGACGTGTCGACTCTCAGTCCGGAGAAACTTCTCCCGTAACCGCCCCTCCCGGCCCTTGACATAGTCCTCGTCACCTCCTCGAACGGTCTCCCGTCCGACCTCAACCAACCACCCCGTCCACTCCGGACTTCCAGTGTTGGGCTGAAGACGTGTCCGACGACACGAGTCGGTACAGACTGAGACTGGGTACGTGACATCGGGTGGTTCGAGGAGACAGGTACCCTAAGAGGTCCGTTCTTATGACCTCACCCAACACTGAAAGAGGAGGTCTCCTAAGAAGGGATAGGTCCCCAGTTTGGGCGTAGAGGACGTAACTGTCCACCTAAGAAATGGTGACTTGGTGGACTTTCGGGTTTGAGTATATCTTGATTAAAGTAAATGTATATTTTAGAACTTAGTTATTTGTTTTGAAAAATTTGTTAGTGTTATACAGTAGTCTAATGTTTTTTATATATATATTTCATATAACTTTATATATTTTTCCATGAGTCGAACTAAGTATCATAACAAAGGAACCACCGAGTCTGATTTCTTAGACGGACTTTACGTCCTCTGGACCCAAGTTAGGGACCCAACCCTTCTAGTGGACACTTCCCTTATCGTTGGGTGAGGTCATAAGAACGGACCTCTTAAGGTACCTGTCTCCTAGGACCACCCGATGTCAGACACCCCAGCGTTTCTTAGCCTATGCTGACTCGCTGATTGTCTGTGCATTATTGATAGGTTTAATTTTGCTATTACTACCAATTATAGTAATGCATACTGTGTTCATGTCACATATGTTTGTCGAGTATGTTGAGTTATAGTTTTTTGTTCGTTTGGTTTATTTGTACCTGTCTTCTGGATTTATCTACGAAGAAGTTTTTTCTGTTGTGTGTGTACTAGTTGTCCGTCTACTCTTTTTACGAGTCATAGGAATTAATAATCTCTTTGTGTTTTGGTGTTACTCCATAGTGGAGTGGCCAGTCTTACCGATAGTAGTCTTTCAGATGTTTATGTACGGCCCCTCCCATGTCTCTTTTCCCTTGGAAGGATGTGACAACCACCCTTACAGTCAACCATGGCCGTGACCGTTTGACCTCCAAGGAATTTTTCGATTTTGATCTCGATGGTATATTAGGTCGTTACGGTGAGGACTCGTTTATAGGTTTTTTTCTGTTTTTGAATTAAGTTTTTTTGTGTACGTGGGGTCACAAGTGTCGTCGTGATAAATGTTATCGGTACTACACCTTTTCAGGTTTACGGGTTTTTGTCTACTGACCAAATTCTTCTACACCCTCTCGGATCTGTAATAGGATGATTCACTTCAATTCAGTTTCTTTTTATATAGTAAATGCACATATTAGAATTTTTTATTGTGCTTGAATTAGTGTTTTGTCTTTATACGAGTATCTGTGTCTTTTGTTTGATTGTCGATAGTAACACGAACAAAGTCGTCGTGTATATGGTTTTTTTGTTTGATTACCAATAGTTTCTCCTTTCTCCCCTCCTACTTAATCGTTAAACCCTAATTACCTACGTGTTATATATTTAATGATCCATCTATTGTTATTCCTGGATGAGATTCGTGTCCCTTGCTATAAGTTATAGAACATTAATAATATTTTTTCTTAGACCTTTTCTTGTATATATACCTACACATTGACTTAGTGAAACGATATGAGGACTTTGTAACATTTAGTAGATATGAAGTTAAAATTTTTTTCTACATCATACAAAGTCATGAAGTGAGGAAAAATACCGATTTATCATTAGGTAACATGTCTATTTTAGTGTATACTGAATAGGTAAGAGGGTGACTAACTGTAAACCCGGGAAAGAGAAAACTTGGATGAGGTTAACACAAAAATGGGTACTGTAGGGTGTGAAGTGGTTTTGATGAGATTATTCCAGTGGTTAATAGAGTAACGATTTAGGTCACTATTTAGGTTACCAGTGAAGTAAATTAAATACATTTCATAAACTGTCAGAATACTCTTCCTTCTTACCTTGACCTCCTTAGTTGAACGGACTGAAGTCCGAGATGATGTTTCGGTGTCAGTAGTTCTGTCATACCATGACCGTGTTTCTGTCTGTATATCTAGTTACCTTGTTTTATCTTTCGGGTCTCTATTTAGGTGTGTGTATACCTGTGGAATAGAAACTGTTTCCTCCGTTCTTATATGTTACCTCATTTCTGTTAGAGAAATTGTTCACCACAGCCCTTTTGACCAGTTGGTGAACATTTTCTTACTTTGATCTAGTGAAAGATTGTGGCGTGTGTTTTTATTTGAGTTTTACCTAATTTCTAGATTTACATTCTGGTCTTTGATATTTTGAGGATCTCCTCTTGTATCCGTTTTGTGAGAGTCTGTATTTAGTGTCGTCCTAGGAGATACTAGGTGGAGGGTCTTAAGACCTTTATTTTCGTTTTTATTTGTTTACCCTAGATTAATTTTAATTTTCGAAGACGTGTTGTTTCCTTTTATATTCGTTCCACTTTTCTGTCGGAAGACTTACCCTCTTTTATTATCGTTTACTTCGTTAACTGTTTGTTGATTAGAGTTTTTATATGTTCGTTGAATATATTGAGTTAAGGTCTTTTTATTTGCTGGGTTAGTTTTTTACCCGGTTTCTTGATTTATCTGTAAAGAGGTTTCTTCTACATGTCTACCGATTGTTTGTGTACTTTTCTACGAGTTGTAGTGAGTAATAATCTCTTTACGTTTAGTTTTGGTGTTACTCCATGGTGAAGTGTGGTCAGTCTTACCGACGCTAGGTTTTTAGACGTTCGTTATTTACGACCTCTCCCACACCTCTTTTCCCTTGGGAGGATGTGACAACCACCCTTACGTTTGATCATGTCGGTGATACCTCTTGTCACACCTCTAAGGAATTTTTTAACGTTTATCTTAATGGAATACTGGGTCGTTAGGGTGACGACCCGTATGTGTGGTTCCTTTGGTCTTAACTTTCTCTGTGTACATGGGGTCACAAGTACCGTCGTGACAAATATTATCGGTCCTGTACCTTTGTTGGATCTACAGGTAGTCGTCTACTTACCTATTCTTTCGACACCATGTATATGTGTTACCTCATAATGAGTCGGCAATTTTTCTTAAGTAAACTTAGTCAAGACTACTCTACCTACTTTGACCTCGGCTAATATGTCTCACTTCATTCGGTCTTTCTTTTTGTGGTTATGTCATATGATTGTGTATATATACCTTAAATCTTTCTACCGTTACTGCTGGGACATACGTTCTGTCGTTTTTTCTGTGTCTACACATATTGCCTGAAAACCTGAGTCTCCCTCTCCCTCTCCCACCCTACTAAACCCTCTTACCGTAACATTGTACATATGATAGTACATTCTTAGTTTAACGGTCAGATACAGGCTGCGTCCTATGTCGTACGAACCCCGACCACGTGCCACTACTGGGTCTCTCTACGATACCCCTCCCTCCACCCTCCCCCCAAGTACAAACCCTTGCGTACATGTGGGTACTACCTAAGTACAGTTACACACCGTTTTGGTTATGTCATAACAGTTCATTTTATTTCATTTTTATTTTTAATTTTTTATTTTTAATTAAACTAACCTCATATCAACGAAATGTTACAACACAATCAACGACGACATGTCGTGTTACTTAGTCGGTATGTGTATGTATATGGGGGAGGTAAAACCTGAAGAAAGGGTAAGTCCAGTGGTGTCACTTAAATCTCAAGGGACACGACATGTTATACAAGAGGAATCAACAGATAAAATATGTATCATAGTCATCACATATAGACAGTCAGGATTAGAGGGGAAAGGAAGAACCGTAGGTATATAAACAAGAGATGTAGGCACAGAAATAAAGACGGTCGTGTTACAGAAAATAATTAATCATAAACAAATAAAAATAATTTGATAACAACTAAATGTTTTTTTTATTTCATAAACTGTCAGAATCGAAGTAAGAATTTTGTCGAAAAAAAAAGAAACCCGGTGTAGAGTGTCGTACACCCTAGAATCAGGGGGTTGGTCCCTAGTCTGGGTGTGGGGGTCGTTACATTCGTGTCTCAGAATTGGTGACCTGACAGTCCCTTCAGCGTTTTTGTTAAAAAAAAAGGTAAACCGAAACCCCATGGTGTTAGGACTAAGAGAAGGATGGAGTGACTGACGAGTAAAGGTCAGAGAAAGTAATTTAGACTAAATAGAGAGGTTGTAAACTTCTCGGGGCCCCGAGTCAGAAATTGAAAAAAGTAAATATAAGGGATTCACTTGAGTAGGTCTGAAGACTGGTAGGTAGTGTACTAGATGGTTATCGTTATACCATTATTAAGGGTTTAAACATAGAGGTCGGGTTTAATGTGGGTATTTAAAAGTTGTCCTTAAAGGATAAGTCATAGAAGTTCATCTACCTCTATAACTTATCTATATTATATATATACTTATATAATACATATATGTTGCATACCGCGAGGGGTACAGATCGCCATTTGTTGGGTGTACTGTCACGTCCTCTGCACTCTTTACGTCCCAGTTAGGGACCCAGTCCTTCTGGGGGACTTCCTCCTGTACCGTTGACTGAGGTCAGAAGAGCGGACCTCTTGGGTTACCTATCTCCTCAGATCGTCCGATGTCAGGTATCCTGACGTTTCTCAGTCTGTGTCGACTTCACGGACTCGTACGTACGTATCTTATATATACTTATATATACATTAAACTCTACCACAGTGCCTCTCTCCTCCCACTCCTTCTGTACCCTCACCTCGGTTGAATTTTTACTTAGGAGGTTGGGCTCGGACGGGGTCGGGACGGGGTCAATTGGGGTACACCTAGTCTCTGTTTAATGAACCGATTTGTGAAGGACGGACTTAAGGACTGTGTACCTTAACGGTCATTTCGATTTACTCCACTAAACAATACGTTGTTATTTATTGACTCTGTGTGTCATTGTTGGTAATCTATGACCACACTCCGTAGAATCTCCCACCTGGAGTTCATAAAGACCGAGTTAGCAATTCCTGTAGGGATACCACTTCCTCCGTATTTCCAGGGAGTGGGACTTCGGTTGTGTGAAACCTCGATAAGTCGAGGAGAACGGGATTACGGTACAGGTGGTCTGTTGAGAGTCAACGGGTGTCTCTGGTCTGATTTCTTCTACGAGGGACGTAGAAACCTCAGGATAGGACCGGAACTACCGTGGGTACCACTTAATTATTTTACTAGGGAAGTAGAAAGGGACGACGAATCAGTGATCCACTCTTACACGACTAATACTCCAGTGTCCATATGATCAAATAGGTGTACTCTTGACATTAAGAGTCAAGTCAAGTCAAGTCAGCGAGTCAGTACAGGCTGAGAAACGTTGGGGTACTTAGTGTCGTGCGGTCCCGAGGGACAGGTAGTGGTTGAGGGTCTCAAGTGAGTCTAAGTGCAGGTAGCTCACTCACTACGGTAGGTCGGTAGAGTAGGAGTCAGCAGGGGAAGAAGAGGACGGGGGTTAGGGAGGGTCGTAGTCTCAGAAGAGGTTACTCAGTTGAGGAACGTACTCCACCGGTTTCATGACCTCGAAGTCGAAATCGTAGTAAGGAAGGTTTCTTTAGGGTCCCAACTAGAGGAAGTCTTACCTGAGCAACCTAGAGGAACGTCAGGTTCCCTGAGAGTTCTTAGAAGAGGTTGTGGTGTCAAGTTTTCGTAGTAAGAAGCCGTGAGTCGGAAGAAGTGTCAGGTGTAGGTATGTACTGATGACCTTTTTGGTATCGGAACTGATCTGCCTGGAAACAACCGTTTCATTACAGAGACGAAAACTTATACGATAGATCCAACGAGTATTGAAAAGAAGGTTCCTCATTCGCAGAAAATTAAAGTACCGACGTTAGTGGTAGACGTCACTAAAACCTCGGCGGGGGGGTTTTTTTTTAGGTTGTGACAAAGGTGACAAAGGGGTAGATAAAGGGTACTTCACTACCCTGACCTACGGTACTAGAAGCAAAAGACTTACAACTCGAAAGTCGGTTGAAAAAGTGAGAGGAGAAAGTGAAAATAGTTCTCCGAAAAATCGAGGAGAAGTGAAAGACGGTATTCCCACCACAGTAGACGTATAGACTCCAATAACTATAAAGAGGACCGTTAGAACTAAGGTCGAACACGAAGAAGGTCGGGTCGCAAAGAGTACTACATGAGACGTATGTTCAATTTATTTGTCCCACTGTTATATGTCGGAACTTCATGAGGAAAAGGATAAACCTTGTTCAGACAACAAGGTATAGGTCAAGATTGACAACGAAGGACCGGACATATGTCTAAAGAGTTCTTCGTCCAGTCCACCAGACCATAAGGGTAGAGAAAGTCTTAAAAGGTGTCAAATAACACTTGGTGTGTCAGTTTCCGAAACCGTATCAGTTATTTCGTCTTTATCTACAAAAAGACCTTGAGAGAACGAAAAAGGTACTAGGTCGCCTACGACCGTTAAACTAAAGACCAAGGAGACGGAAAAGATTTTGGTCGAACTTGTAGTCCTTCAAGTACCAAGTACATAACGACTTCGGACCGAACCTCTTAAACCTCGTAATGAAATGATCACACACTCTACTCACGTTAACACGCCATCAAACTCGTAAGAAACCGTAACGGAAAGAAACCCTAACCCTACTTTTGACTGGAAAAGGTCAGGACACCGGTGATGACTCAAAAGGTTTAAACGACCGTATAACTCACGTCGTGAAACTGTCGCAGTAGAAAGTCCTAAACTTTGTCGAGTTGACCTTAAGATAGTGGAGGTTATCGAAACAAGTATCACTACGAAAGATTCCGGGTGAACTGAAGTGTAAGGTCCTATAGACCGAGATTTACTCACTAGTGTGGTAGCAATAATAGACCCAGCACTTCTAGAAAAAACATGTCAAGAAGGTACATAAGAACGGTGGAGAAGAATTATAGAAGACGAAGACAATCCAGGTCTGATAAAGACAGGAAATAGCTCGGATAGAAACGTACTTTACAAGGGAACCATAGAGATTAAAAGAACTTCTCTAGAGATCAGAAAGGGTAAGACAAAAAAAGGAGATAAAGAAACGTAACTAGCGACTTCTTCCGAAAGAATAGAGAAGAACGATAAGAAACTTTGAGACGTAAGTCTACAAATATAGAAAGGAAAAGAGGAACCGAAAAGTGAAGAGAAGAAAAGTGTCGATAAACATTCGGAAGGGGTCTGTCGGTAAAACGAAAAAACGTAAAGAAAAGGTACCCCTACCAGAATTAGGGACAGAGGACATGTTACAGTGTTTGGAGTAAGGTATCAAGTAGTCCGTGAGATAGATAGTCTAGATCCGGGAATTTAGATAAAGAGTGAAGGTGACATATTAGGATTCCCTAAACTAACTCCAGTATGGACTTACCAGATCGCCAAAAGGGACAAAAGAAGTTAAAGTCAGACTTAAACCATTATTCCTCAAGTACTAGACTAGGTGTCAGTCGAGGACCAGAACAAAAACAACTGACATATCTCGAAGAGGTAGAATACATTAAGAGTGGTATTGAATCATTTACCCGTAAGATAGTAGACGGATGAATACTTTTGAAAAGTCAATTGACGAGAAGCTCCTGTCTCCTCTCGTTCCCGAACTCAGAAGTCCCGTCGTCTCCCTGTTAAAGTTGACAAAAACAAATCTACTGAGTAGACACTCGGTTAAGGTCAACATGAACAAAAGATAAATAGATGTGAGAAATAAGATGGGTAAATCGTCTACTCTTGTATCTCCATTTCACGGGATTTACCAGAGGGAAGAGAGACGGATGAGATAAACAAGTAAGAAGTTCTGACACTGTAGAGGGTGTACAGTCACTAAAATACACTCCAAAAAACCAAAATTAAAATATATCATTTTATTTGTTAAAATTTCCATTGTCGTGTCACCCGGAAATATGTGTATGGAATAACTTTCCTTTAGATGTACATTCAGTTGGGTGTTTCAAGTTCGGGTACAACAACTTCCTAGTTGACATAAGGGGAGACACTGGTGTAGTTGAGGTATGTATTGTAAAGACAGAGGACTCTTTTACGGGAGAAGGGTCAATTCTGTAGGGAGTGTTCTCTGGTTACATAAGACTGTAGACAGTTATCAGATTAAAATCGGTATGACCATCCATATGTCATTATCATAGAGTAGTGGTACTCTACTTGGAGTTGTTGTACAACTCCAAGTTGGTTTACACGATGGAGTCGGGAGTCCGACGATATTTTCTCACAATCATTGACCGTTCTTAAACTACCAAAACCGACTTATTGGTTCGTTGGGGTTGAAAATCAATAAACCTATCACTATTAAGTTTAGTATTAAAATAAAGGAGTATATATATATCTTTACATAATGATATGTATATTAATTTCAGGATATCAACATAATGATTTAGTCCTTTCTATTCGTAAGTATCGTTTGTCACGTGAAGTAAATAAGGCGGTCTATGACGACATACTGATAGGACATACGTTGTCGTTACTTACTTTATTTTGTCCTCAGGAGGGGAGTACCTCGAACGTCAGATAAAAATATTTTTTCGAGAATGAAGATCAAGTATGTCGGTAAGCAAATTAAACGGGTTAAAGATTCTCCGAAACTTCCGAAACGGCATGGGACAAGTAGTCGTCCACGAACAATAGTAAACCGACACATTAAGGCACAGTTAATTACCCAAAAAAGAATGTCATTAATTAGTTCTGGTATTTGAAAGAAGTTTTAAAATTGGTCAAACTGTAGGGAGAAAAAGACTCCATAATTACTACCAATAAAGAAACGTTTCGAAGAGTGGTTTCATGAGAGATATCGAGGTTTTTCACGAAAAAATTTAACACCAATCTTTATTGTGTTAAATCGGAGGGACCACCGAGTCTCCCATTTCTTAGACGGACGTTAAATCCTCTGGTCCCAAATTAGGGACCTAGTCCTTCTAGGCGATCTCTTCCCCTACCGATGCGTAATCATAAGAACGGACCTTTTAGGGTGCCTGTCTCCTAGGACCACCCGATGTGAGGTACCCCCAGAGTTTCTCAGCCTGTACTGACTCGCTGAGTGAAAGAAGTTGGAGTTTTACTCAAGAATTATAGGATTCGACTGAGTATAAATATTTTCGAAAAGAGAAAAGTATGTGATGTGCGATCACGATACAAATAGTAAAAGTGGTTTACGTTAAATTTGTCAAAATGTTAAGGAGACTCTTTAGAGATCCTACTAAAAAGTAGGTTATCATCTATTACTCGAGGTCACTAAAATGCCCGAAGGCGTTCCGAGTGTCAATTATTTTCTTTATCCTTATCTAGGACCAGTCACGTAGAGAAAACGTCGCAGATGTCTATACCCTGAGATCCGTCTCCCCTCTCCCCACTGTAAATCTGTGGGGTACCAGGTGTCCTCAGAAGAGATGTCAAGGTCCTTAGTGACTCGACAGTTTTTCATCTTCCGTACTTCACGACTACCGTTCCTGGTTGAAGATAATTGTAGAATAAACGGATTTCGGAACCACTCTTGTCGACGTAACTTAAACTGGACTGTTAAGATCCGGGAAACTAATTTTTAATTTTAAAGGCCCTGATAGCACACCAGGTCACCGATTTACCCGTGCCGTGAGGGTTACGTCCCCCGGACCCAAACTAGGAACCAGTTCTTGATCTAGGATGTACGACGTTGATTCTCAAGTGAACACGTTGATTTCTAGGGTGTGCGTGGTTGTGGAGTTGATTCTGGACACGTCGGTTTATTTATTTATTAAAAAAAACTAATTTTAAAAGTTCATGACGATAAGTATGCGTCAATAAAGTATGGACCCGGACTTTTAAGTAGATGGATGGATGGATGGATAGATCGTCGTGACACTCGGAACGTCCTACAATCGAGGGGTTGTTCTTTCGTTTGAGCCCGGTACCGCCACTTTCGTGACTCAGGATTGGGGACCTGGAGGTTCCTTGAGGGTACTTTTAGATAATTTAAAGTAAAAATAAAAGTAGTTTCATTGTGGTTTTCATTTGTGATTTAGAGGTTTAAAGTGATTCAATGTCGGAGTTATTAAAGTCCATGAAGGAGTTCGTAGATAGATATATAAAGGTTTATTATGTAAAGGTCTCAGTAAAGAACAAAATAAGAAAAAAAAGGTGGTAATAGATAACTAAAGAGTGAGATGACACATCCTTAATCGAGAGAGTTTTCCGGTTGTTTGAATAAAAGGGTAGAGGGGTAAAGAGGTTGTATATCAATACAGTGTCATAATCCTGATACATTTAACGAATTACAACTTCGGTGTGGAAAAAAGGATAATAGAGAAGTAAAAAGGGACATTTAGTATTAATCGAAGAAAAAATTTTTTAGACTGATTGGGACATACAAAAATAAATTTTTAAAAGGGGTTAGGTTATGATAGCTGGTGTATTGATAGTGATCATAAAACGTAAGATTATATAATCAAGGTAAAAAAAGATCTATGAAAAGAGGACCTCGGAAAACAGAAGGACGAGTTTTGACATTCTGAACGACTGATCCAAACAGTACTGACTTTAGTGTCCTGAAGTCAAGAGGAGGAACAACTGTCTCGACGGAGTCAAACACGGATCGACTACCCCGTTTAGTCCTTTGGCCAAGGTCTAGTCCTTTCCACATGTAGTTCCGACATATAACAGTGGGACGAATAAATTGAATATACGTCTTATGTAGGACTCTTTGCAACCCGACCTCCTTCGTGTTCGACCTTAGCTCTAACGACCCCCTTTGTAGTTATTGGAGTTTGTACGTCTACTGTGGTGGGAATACCGTCTTTCGTTTTTTGATCTCTCGGAAAACTACTTTCACTTTCTCCTCTCACTTTTTCAACCGAATTTTGAGTTGTAAGTCTTTTGCTTCTAATACCGTAGGCCAGGGTAGTGAAGTACCCTTTATCTACCCCTTTGTCACCTTTGTCTTGTGAAATAAACGAACCTGAGGTTTTAGTGACGTCTACCACTGACGTCGGTACTTTATCTTTCTACGAACGAGGTACCTTCTTATCGATACTTGTAGGATCTGTCGTACACTTTTTCGTCTCTGTAATGAAACGGTTGTTCCCAGACAGATCAGTTTCGATACCAAAAAGGTCAGTAGTACATACCTACACTCTCAACCTGATATTTCTTTCGACTCGTGACTTCTTAACTACGAAAACTTGACACCACAACTTCTTCTGAGAACTCTCAGGGAACCTGACGTTCCTCTAGGTTGGTCAGGTAGGATTTTCTTTAGTCAGGACTTATAAGTGACCTTCCTGACTACGACTTCGACTTTGAGGTTATGAGACCGGTGGACTACACTTCTTGACTGAGTAAACTTTTCTGGAACTACGACCCCTTCTGACTTCCGTTCTCCTCTTCCCCTACCTATTCTACCACCTACCGTAGTGGTTGAGTTACCTGTACTCAAACTCATTTGAGACCCTGAACCCCTACCTGTACCTCCGGACTGTACGACGTCAGGTACCCCAGTGTTTTTCAGCCTGTGCTGACTCGTTGACTTGACTTGACTTGACTACCCCGTTTCTCATCTTTAGGTCAGATGGGAACCGAATCGTTCGACCCATAAGACCGTCGACGTTGACGGGTCTCCCCTATAAAAAAAAGGATTAAATAGGAACGTTTTCCCCCTAACAAGAGATCAAGTGTACTTTAGAGGTAACTCCCCCAGGACCATGACCTAAGGAAAAAGGAAAAGACTAGAATGAAGAAAACAGAAAACAAAGCCAGAAAGAAAGAGAGGGAGAGAGACTTTTGTATGAGAACGTGTTTCTTTCAAAAAAAACTTTGAAACATCCAAAATAAAAAAATTATAAATGAATAGACACCGACGTAGCCCAGAATACATCCATGCACCCTAGAAAGTGACCGCACACCCGAGGTCTCGCACGCCCGAATCATCGACACCCCGAGCCCAAGTCATCGGGGCGTTGTACACCCTAGAATCGAGGGGACTGGTCCCTACCTTGAACCTAGAGGACGTAACCTTCCATCTAAGAATTGGGGACCTGATGACACCTTCAAAGTTTTGAAACATACAAAATTTTATATAAGACGAGAATGTGAACTGACTTTCTTAAGACCGAGTCTTTAATAAAAGGGCGTCTTAAAATTTCGTAATGAAGTAATACAAACCGAAGATTACGACGGCAAGTCTTCCGGTTACGGTAAATTAGGACTAGGAAGTTGGTACTGGACGTAAAGAGATTTACAAAAATCCTTGAAGAGAAATAGAGACCATAAGACTTTGACACACTGGTACACTACCTTTGAATCACCCGAGAAAGTTAGTATTCTAAGTGAGAGAAACGAATAACTCTTAAGGAATTTAACAAAGAACTATTAAAAGAGGGGAAGTAAACTAGAGAAAAGAACGGAAAAAAAAGATAAAGATAATCAGTCTATAAATTAAAGGACTTAGTTATGAAATTAAAAGAATACGAGAGGGAAACTACTAGGTTGTGAAAAAGTTCTCAAAGAACTGAAATTGAAAGCTGTGAAGACAACGTTAAAAGTAAGACTGATAGGACAAAACTTAAAGATTCTCGAGAATTAATAAGAGACTTAAAAGGTAGATCGTTATCGTAGGACAGGAACTGGAACCGAACACCTACATTATAGAAGAGTCTTATAATAATAATTAAAAAAATTACAAAAGAAAATGAGACACGTAACGGAGCAAAGGAGACTTGAGAAAAGGAACTCTCGGACCACTAGGAACCAATAGGAAAGTATAAATTTTTACGACGTGATTTGTCGACTGACCCTCGAGACCTCCCTACTCCTTACGAACAGTTAACCACGTGAAGTGTCACATCACTTTTCTATCTCTCGGTCGAAAAGGACCCCCCTACTGGAGACAGGGACCCTAAGAGGTCCGTTCTTATGACCTCATTCAACGGTACGGGAGGAGGTCCCCTAGAAGGGTTGGGTCCCTATTTGGGTCCACGTAACGTCCACCTAAGAAATGGTAGACTCGGTGGTCCCTGTTTATTGGGTTAGATTATAAGGTCCGCCGCAAAAGTTCGGTGAGTCGCAAGAGGGGTTTGTCGGGACGGTGGATGACAGTCCCCACTTGTCCGTTCGGCGTCCACAAGAGTCGTCCCCCTGCTCCGAGAGGCACTAGTCGTTGTCGTCCGCCAGGAGTCGCCGAGAGTAAAGGTCAGATCGGGCGTTGACGACGGTAGGGGCGCGAATGACGAGAATTCAAGACTTGAAGAGTCCAAGTTAAAGAGGTTTCTTATGTGGAGACCATAGGACACCCTCGCTTCCTCACTCAGAACGAACTAACGACCTCCACCAAAACAGATTTACGAGAAACTCTTTTGAGTCGGATCGAACGGAAGTGGGGTGGAAGACTCCACAATACTGAGGGTCGGAGTAGTCAAGAGAAAAGAGACCCCTCAACATAAAAGTGGAAGGGAGATGAACCAATCAAGGGTGAGGTAATAGACGAAAAAGTGTCCTCATCAACCCTAAATGTTAAAGTAGTTTCTATATCAAACAAAAATAGGGAGTGACCAAACGAAAACAAACCAAGACCTCACTAAAGGTTCTCAACCTTTCCGATTTTTCCAGAAGATAAGAGTAGGAATTTGATCTTCAGATCCCTTAAGGGACCACCAGGTCACCAATCCTACGACACGAAGGTGACACCCCCCTCTATGTCCAAGTTAGGGATCAGTCCCTTGATTCTAGGACGTTGGATAAGTCACACCGGTTTTTTTTTTTTTAAAAAAAAATTATTTTGTTTTGAACCTTCAGATTTCCTCTTTTTGTTAAAATTTCGATGGTAGATAACTAACGATTGGTACACGTTCCGTGAGGTGATTCGTTAAATGTGTGTAATGGAGTAATTTAGAAATGTTTCAGGACTCTTGATTCATATTAATACTAATACGGGTAAAATATCCCGTCCTTTACCCCCGACTCAGTTCACTTTATTGAGTCGGTTCTGGTTGTTTGATTTTTTGTCAACGTAGTTCTACTCCTCAGTTCAGACAGACCCTCGGACGTGCCACCCATCTAAAACATGCACTATGGATAAATGGGAAGTAAGAAACACTTCCTACTCGAGGTCTGGTCCACTGACCCCGAACACTAGTCATGTCTCCCGGGACGAGAGTCTCTTGACTGAAAAGGACCCTGGGGTCAAGTTTCACAAATAGGTCAGGAAATACACCAATGTTAAGACGGTTTTGACAGTGCACCTCTTACATGAGGAATTGTACGTATAAATGGTCCGTGATCATATCCAAAGGAGTCAAGACTTGTATTCTCGCGGTCCTCCTTTAAGAAAGCGTAAGATGAGAGAGGTGGTAACAAACCGACAGAAACTTTTAAGTTTAGACTGTGTAGGACACCTTCCATTAGTGACAGATTTTTACACTTCCTAACATCTTTACCGGTTTAAGGTAAAAAAAGTTAGTCTTTTGTGAAGCAATACAGTTGAATCTTTACCAGATTCTTTTAAGGGGGTTAAGATGTGTAAATTCTTTGTGGCGTACTTGTTATATAGTAAAAAATTTATTTTTACTTCAGAATATTGTCGTAACATACGATACTAAATATTTTTTTTAGTTTGGATTTTCCTATTTTATTCTTCAATTTCAGACGGGACAGGACAAAGAAAGGATTAAAAGATTTACAGCACAAACAACATTTGTGAAGTTAGCTTAGACAATTTTTTTTTTTTCTTTTCTTTCTTTGTATTTATTGGTCTTTGGAATTTGTTTTATCTCATTCCTCTGGTCTTACCACTCGAGAGTACTAGACCTACTATCACCCCTAGTTGTCCTTCTTCCTTAGAGCAGGGAACAAAGGGCCGTTGTTGAGTCGGTCACTCTCCGGCACCCGAGAAATGTGTCGGGAGGATGAGTGAGAAGACCTTTTCGAAGAGAAAGACGACAAAACCCCCGTGAACGTGAACCACCGACTGGGGTTTAATGTTAAGAAAGGACTGGAGTTTATTTGGGTAAAAACGACCTCTTTATTGGACACCAGGTAAACAAAATCCAGTTATTTCGTATGAGAGTTGGGGCAAAGGGTGAACATTGATCGTAGAGAGGTAAAAAATAGAAAGGTAGTAGAGAAATTTTTTATTGAGTCTCCTCAGAGATTCTGACTATTGATACAGAACGACTCGTAAGGAGCCCATGGTAGTTGATACACATTTGGTCCTTTTTAGTATAGAGTCAGAATCCCCTAAAACAAAGGGAAACAAAACTAACAACACAAAACTTCAGGTCCGAGGTCACTTTCTAAGGTTAACTTTTTCGTCGGTTAGGGATTTGTGGGTCGTGTCACGTAGAGTTGACATCCCACCAAAAATCCTTTACTTCATGGTGGAAGACCATTGAGATTATGACCCTCATTCCTTAACGTAATGTCTCCTTTTAACGTTGATCCTAAGATTACTATTCTACGATACCTAAAGAGGTAAAGGAATGGTTCCCCTTTAGGAAAATATTTTGCATATAAAAAACACACAAAAAGTGGAATATTTTAATTAGGTAAGGAAACGATTTTCACAATTGTCCCAAAAAAAGATATCTCGTTAAAAAAAAAGACAAAAGAATTACAGGATTTATAATACACGAACGACATTTTTAGAAGTCAACTATTTCTACGTACAGTTTTAAATTTCACTTTTAAAAGAGGGAAGGTGTAAGATTAAAAATCTTAATCAAACCACACATAGAAGGAAATATCTACATGAAATATGTAGAAGGACAAAAAGAGGTATCTATAATTCTGTAGTCCGACGGGCCCACCGTGTCACCAGTTCTTAGACGGACAATTACGTTCTCTCCGTCAAAGGAAGGGGCCCAGTCCTTCTGGGGGACCTCCTTCTTTACCGTTGAATGAGGTCACAAGAACAACCTTTCAGGGTACCCGTCCTCTCGAGGTCAAGTCCCCCAGTGTTTCTCCGCCTGTACTGACTCGCTGACTCGTACGCATATCATTCTGTAGATAAACTGAAAACAAAAGTTAGATTAATCGGATAAGACATTGTGTGGTAGAAAGTGTTTGTTATGTAGAACCCGAAAAGGGGTACAGATAAGTCCATTGAGACAGAACCGATAAATGATAAACGTATCACAAGTTGCCATAACCTATAAGGTCAGGATACACGGGTTAGGTAAAACCGACAAAGGAAAAATGTGTAAACACGTTCGTAAGAGTTCAGACCATGTCACCAATGGTCCTATTTAAGACGGACCTCACTATGGTCAAGGTTAAGGTGGTGAGACATAGAACTCGTTCAATGGTTTGAGGAAACATCGAGTTAAAGAAGTCGAAATTTCACTCTTAATATTGTGAGACATTATAGTATCCCCCGAAGGGTCCACCGAGTCACCATTTAGGTGGACGGTTACGTCCTCTGCTCTCTCTGAGTCTAAGGTAGGGACTCAGTCCTTCTAGGGGACCTCTTCCTTCACCGAAGACAAGGTCATAAGAATAGACCTGTTAGGGTACCAGTCTCCTCGGACCTCCCGGTGTCAGGTACCCCAGAGGTTTCTCAGTCGGTACTAAATCACTTACTCAAGTGTGTATGTTACGAATAGAATAACGAACCGTGTGGATTCATGAGTAATTTATAACCAAGAATTAAAAATAGTAGCTAATCTAATTATTTATCAGTGATAGTAAAATTAATAGTAGTAAGAGTTCTTTCGTTTTTTGTCTCATTTGACTCTTTTGTCATAAATCAATCATTAATCACCAATTCTTTTTAATATAGTAATGGTGAATTACTATGAATGAGATGGACTGTCCAGTCAATTAATTTCACATAAAATCCGACACTTCTGAAATGTAATTCGATCAATGTACTCTGTTAGAACGTAAAATTTATTCTTATTTGTCCGGAAGACTCCGGGTCTTCCCTACTGTAATTGACCATTAATCTTTTTAGTTAGAGAATCGACTTTCAAAATTATCGAAGGAAACAAGAACGTAGGATTTACGGTGACCTGGATTCGTCACCGACCACACTCCCTTCTCGGGACTCCCAGGGACCGCCCCGAAGACGAGTCCCCGAGACCCCCTGATCGTCGTAGAGTGAGTCCCACCCCGGACTTAGAACCAGTGAAATTATAGTACTTATGGAAGAGTGATCTCTAATCACGGGAGAAGATATCGAATCTTTTGACTCCGAGTTTCTGGTGTAACAAATCCCAAAGACCAACCGTAGAGAGTCTTTGGTTCCGACGGTCTTCATTTCTCCTAAACCTCCGTCCCTACAAACCTCGAGTGTCCCACCCTCCCCACCGATCTCTCGGACCTGGTCTTTGTCCTTCCTAAAACGTCCATTGTACTCCGTCCCCGTCCTTCGTTCAGGTTCAAGAAGTTATGAGTCCAAGACCAAGGCCGTAGACCTTGTAAGCTACCGACTCACGAACTCTTATCCGGTTACCCGGTCGTCGAAGTTGTAGACCCTTGAACGTTCTTTACGTCACAAAGTCCGGAGTAAGACCTGGAAGGTTTAGACCTAGACGAAAAGTTCTCTAAGGGACATAGACACGTACGATGTCAGGGTCTTCGTCACCCGTCTGGTGGATTTCTTGTGGAGTAGAGACTAGTTGAAAGGGAACCCCTTCTCCACTAAGAAGGTTTCCTTTAGACCCCACAACGAGTCTCTTCCTTCTTCTTACCTGAGATCCTCTCGGTATTTTCAGTAGGGGTCCCAAGGTCCAGTCCTACGAGAGGTAGTCAGACGGAGGAGGATAGGTAGGAGTTCTCTGTACACCTGTCCGTCTGTCAGGACAATCGTCGTCCTGTGCCAAATAGTGAGATCCTGTCTAAAGAACCTCGACTACTGTAGACATTGTAGCAACTAGAAAATTTCGGTTACTTACAATTTTTCTTTTGGAAAAGGGGGAGAATGGGTTGAAATACCTGTTTCTACCTTACAATTCTGGCGTCGACGTAAGGTCAAGAGTCACCACGGGGAAAGTGTCCTTTGACGATATCTAAACGACGGTATGTTTTCCTTATTATTCCCGGAACCTACGTCCACAGTTTCCGGTTCCTTCGTGAACCGAAACGGTCGTGTTTCCGAGACCCTGTCTTTTTCGTCCTACGTTCGTGACCTTACCGTTTCTTCCCGTCGAAGTGTAAGGAAGTAGACCCTAACGAAACTGTTCCGTGAATATGTCCTCTCCGGAGAAACCTCTGAGGAGGTGGGGAGGAAAGACCTCGGGACAGGGAAAAAGATGGGTCCACAGGGAACGTTCTCATCTCGTTCGGGTGCGACTAGGACCATTATCTTTCTGTGTACCCGACGATAGGAACCAGGACTTCGTGTCAAGGCACAACGTCGTCATTAAGAGTTGGATCGATGTTTAGACAGTTGCCCCTTCCATCTATTTACATTTTGGGGTGTGGGTCTATAAGATTGAGTCACCCAGAGACGTAGATTTTGTGTGTGTGTGTGTGTGGTCTCTGGTCTACTTAGACTATCAGTCTAATAGGACAAACCTTTAGTGAGACGATCCTATACGAATAACGAGGATTCGGATACGTCGTCCGTGGATACCGAAAAAAGGGGGAGGGAGGTACTCCTAAATAAGGGGTCAGAAGATCTTTACGGGGGACCAAGAATATTACCTCGGTTGGGTTTCCGACTATCTCGACTCTCCATGTCTGATGGGTTTAGTAGAACAACCTTGGAGATTTAGCTCACCGGGACCTAAGACTTTAAGGGGACCTGAAAAGTCTCGATTATATAAGGACAATAACGAATTCGGTCAAACCTGACCCGAAGACAGTGAACATTGGTTTAGACGGATTGTAAAGAATCTTGAGACCACCACTGAGAATTTGTAGGACAGGTCTATTAAGAGAGGGTACTTGAGACTTGGTTTACTCTCTTCTCCGTCATACCCTCTCTTCTCGACCCCGGTCTCGCTCTTATTCCTTTTCTACGACTTTTCAACGGTCCTTATTCTTACTAAGACTAAACCCGTTACAAAGGTTTATTAGTCAATGACTCCTATCTGGGAGTTGGTTGGTATCGGATTTCTAGTGAACTGACTTCCTCTCAGTCTTCGTACCCACCTGAGTCCCTTGGTCTCCCCTGGTTACAGTCATGTGGAGGTCATCTCTGTAGGATCCAACACAGCGATTTCACAAGTGTCTAAAACAAAAATGAAGGATAGAGGTTTTGGAACAATGAAAATGGGACAGGGAGTATGGAAACCAAATACGATATACCAGAAACGTCAATAGAGTGAGTCGAAAAAGAGACTGTAAATGATACGCACAGGGTAGACTCCTCGACCCCGTCGTCCTTGGGGAGATAGTCGTGTAACCCCAGTCGCAAACGAGGGAGATTACCGTGACTCGGCCCCCCCACCCCTGTGTATACTACGAATGTGAGGGTCCTCAAAATTTCGGTATTGTTTTACGTGACTTTCTAGCTTTCCAAAAGTCCTTCCTTATTGTGGGTCGCCAAAAGTCTGGTCTCGGAGTAAAAAGGTTCATCCTCCATTTATGTCGTCATCCCTTCGTACTGTTTCTACGGACTTTAGGGGAGGTGCACTGGAACTCTCATAAGGATAGACCGACCCCGTCCTTTTTTTTTCAAATTAATCACCTACAACTTCACCCAATTACGGATGTAATGGTTTCTTCCCTCTTGACGGACTGTCTCTAAGGTCCTGTCTCCAGTAATCTGTACTCCTCTACCAGGTCTTCTTTCTCGTGGCCCCTCTAACCTTTTCAGTCCCATTTTGTACTTTCCTTTGGTAAATATCCCTGTCCCTACGATCTAGTCTTACGTCCTGTTCGTCTAGCTCCGTAGACCGTTACTAGTAATCTTTACCGAACTTTCGGTCATTGAGACTCGTTCTCATAATCCCGTTTCAACACCACAAATTTAATACCGTTTCTTCCGTTGCCGTGGGGTGAGGTCATGAGAACGGACCTTTTAAGGTACCCACCTCCTCGAAACCACCCGACGTCAGGTACCCCAGAGCTTCTCAGCCTGTGCTGACTCGCTGAAGTGAAAGTGAAAAGTGAAAGTACGTAACCTCTTCCTTTACCGTTGGGTGTGGTCACAAGAACGGACCTCTTAGGGTCCCTACCCCCTCGGACCACCCGACGGTAGATACCCCAACGTGTCTCAGTCTGTGCTGACTTCGCTGAATCGTCGTCGTCGTTGAATCGTCGTCGTTCTTTACACGTTAAAAGGTGTTTAAGACCTCTCAGTCTACGGAGACTCGATATACGTTTCCGATTCTTTTTCCTCTACAGGGAAAAACTTGTTTCCAACGAGGAGATTAAACCACGTTTCAGGAATCTGGTACTTTTTGTAATAAAGTGACTGGAAATTGTCATAACATCGACTTGTAGACCTCCTTCGTCCCTCGTGTGTCCCCCGAGACCCCTGACCGAAAGTAGACTAAGAACCGGACCCTTCATCAGTGTTCTCTCGAGTGGAACCTAATAAACACTTTGGTAAGTAATCACAATAAACTTGAAAAGATATATAACTATAAAGTCTTATTTTGTCACCCCTTTTGGATAGGTTCACGATTGTCTCCTTGTAAGACTCAGTGACTCTCTCCTCCCTTAGTTCCTCCTTTCGTGTTGGAGATCCCCCCCACACCGGTAATCTTTCTCGTAAATACTGTTCAAAACTACACTCTTTTACAATTACTACACCACAATCCACTTCTTCATCCGATGTTATACACATACATGTGTTTATACATGTTTTTGACACTTTAGTAATATTCATTTCCTTTTCCTAACTTCTCTTTCCAAGATAGTGGTGGGTCGAATGGAGGCGAAGGATTTTACTTCCGTCCATCGAAACTATCGCGGGACTGACCAAGGACCTGTTATTTACGTCCCACTATCAAATTCTAAATTTCTAGGTTTGGGTCCGGGGGAGAATGATCAACCCGGGGACACAAAAAAACCCTTTCTCATTACAATCCCTTGCTATTACAACCCCTTTGTTGTTTATTATTATAACAACCCCTTTATCCAGGACCTGTGTTGGACGGTCGTACCAAATCCCTCCGGACTAAATAATTCGTGTGAGGTCGGGTTATAGTTTCTCTGAAAGTATCAAACATGAAAAGGGAATCATACCTACCCCGACCACTACTAATAGTTCCCAAGTCTTGGAGAAACCCGGGTATTGAACGATGACAGTAGAGAAAAAAACAGACAAAACAAAACATTACCACGAGAAACTAGGATACACCCTTCGACCTTCTCCACTTGACGTCGAGTGCGGTACGGGATCCTGTACTTCTATATGGAGTGACGTCGGACGGGGACTGGGTGTTCGTTGTCCCGACCGACCGTCCTTGGTCCAAGGTAACTGAAACTAGGATAAATCCCTCTGTTCAAAACCTTTATGATTTTCAGTTTTGTAAAGAGACCGGTCTAGTGGTCATAACTTAATAAAGCCTGGATAGTTTAGAGATTTTGGTTTAAAGAAAGAAACTGGAAACTATTAGTTATACTGGGGACCAACGGGAAACCCTCTCTTCCTGTAAATACGACTCTAAATCAACTCCCTTTAAGGAGTCCACTCGCACCCGGTGGTAGGGAAAGAAGAAAGGAATAAGATAAGACCCGATCTCTTTGTATTGGTCGTGAAATTTTCATAGGAGACTTTATGGAGGGAACTTTCAGCAAAACCTCTAGACCACTCTTACCTCGTCGTCCATCCCTGAGCCAAGGATCAAGACATCGGCCAGTCGACGTCCTTAGTCCCGTTCTACGAAATGTAGAACTGGGACTGAAAGGTGAAAGATTACCCCTAATAAGATGGGTACCAGAAGACCCATGTTTTATAGCTTCGACTGAGTCCCGTTGGGTCCATTTTTCGCAGACACGACTATGACCCACCCTTCCCCCTCTCGACTGTGTCTTCGGTTCGGGTCCTGTTCTCCACGGCGTCCCGAAGTGCCCTTGGAGAGACGGGCAGAGAGAGCCCCGTCATACCGGCACAGAGAACCTGCCGAAGACGTTCAAGAGTGACACAGGAGGAGAGAAGAAAGGACAGACACACGGGTTGTTGACTGAGACTGAAAGATTAGAGAATTTAGTTGAGGTTCTCTTCTGTAACCCAACTAGTAAAGTATAGACAGTCCCGTTCCTATATTATTCATTGTTCGGTAATCGACCGGAAACTCAACCGACAAACTCATTCTATAGGTGGAGACCAGACCCTGACACCAACCCCCATCCATATACGTCTAGACAGGAACTGCTCCGAACCAACCCGTTTGTTACTTAAGGTAAAAAACGTCTTTATTATTTTTCGGAGTAGTATTTCTAGTATTCTGTTATTTATACTTTAACGAACTCTTTCTTACTTCACATTTAAATTCAATAAGATTAATAATAAGTTTTAATAATCCCCTGAATCTTGTTTCTTAGTCAGTCCTCCGTTGCACTTTCTCGAGGATTACCGGGTCAGACAATATCAAACTCATAGTTTTATTACTGTTACTACTTAATAACTGGTGTCATTTTACTTATTCGGGAACTACTATATTTATCAACTTATTCGAAATTTTATATCCTTTCCCCTTTTGAGAAGGAATCTCATCTTAAAGTTGATTTAAGTTCATGTTCCTTCTGACTTTATATCTTTTAGTGGTGAACCGTTTATTGTATCATTATTGACAATGTTTGTTCCTAGCGACTGCTTACGGTTTTAGTACCCGTTTACATACTATTTTTGTCGTACAAATGTGACAGAGTTTCATCGAGAGGATTCTACGTATAATTGACGTTTTCCGTTTTGCGTTGGAAATGTCACCTCTTTATTCTGTCTGTAGAGTTGATTGACGAGTTTCGGTTGTAGTGACCATTACACTATGTCGTAGTGTGCGGAGAGTTATGCCTCGTTTTTGTTCTTGTGTAGTGAAAGCACCGTCAAACAATTTACGTCTTGGACTTAAATCGGCATTACTTTGTAGAATATTCGGGGTTAACTCTTTATAAGAGATTTAGTGACCTATCACGAGAAGTTTCCACAGTTCCAGTACTTTCTCTTTTGGTCTTTTGTTTTGACTCTTTGAGAGGTTCTGGTCTTTTTACGTGCCTTTGTACTTTTGATTTATATCATACGATCTAAACTAGGACCCGGTCTTTTTCTAGTAATCACTCTACTAGTCTCTATTTACTTATTCCAGTCCTCTAATGATCGTCATAACGTTGTTATGAGTAAAGGACCAAAACTAGTAACAGAACATCAATATCTAATACGATTGATTGTAAGTCCCTTCGACATCTTTCCAATACATCCTTAAGAACATGATATATGTCAAAATAAAAATTTAGACTTTAACAAAGTTTTAAGTTTTAATTGTTTGGATTTTTTTATTTTACTCTCGAGTTGTTATGAACTATACCTTATTAGAGGTTTTATATAATGACTCGTTTTTTTCAATGGAAAACACATTTTCCCCTAGAGACTAAGAGAAAGTGTATGAGAGAGAAAACTTAGATGTATCTTATACAGAACTTCTTTTACGATTGTTGACGATTATCACTAACGGTGATACCACCCCTTAACCCTTAACCTGTCAACTCTCTTTCTGAAAAATCGTATACGTGAAAAAATATGACAAACTCTTAAAAATTTTTTAGTACGTATAAAATAGAAATTTTATAGTAATTTGATGGTTTTAGATAAACAGAACACTTTAGACTTAAGTAAAGTGGTTTCGAATGATCCCGGTCTATACTGTAAAAATTGTGGGACTGAGAAGGTGGACGGTGAAGAGAGATTCGATTGTCGTATTCGGTCAGACTAATCTAAAGAAGGGTTTGGATATAAGGGTACCTTTGACTTCTCGTTGTCTAGTTCTTTCTCTTCGTTTCTTTCTGTGTTTCCTATAAGTAAATAAATGCTAATAAACTTTGAGAAATCCAGTGTGGAGGACTAAAGACGAATACATGGTACGAAACTTTGTGTGGTTTACGGATTGTTAAGACGGTAATTTCTCGTACTCAAAATAATGATTTTGGTCGTTTCCTCGGGAGAAATCACAATCCGTTACAGACCTATTGATCCTGGTTATATTTTCTATGTTCAGACAGAGGAACACGAAAACTTAGATTGACCATGTTCACCCCGAAGAGTCCACCGTGATCATCATTTCTTGGACGAAAAGTTACGTCCTCTGTATTCTCTACACCCAAGTTAGGGACCCGGTCCTTCTAGGGGACCTCCTCCCGTACCGTTGAGTGAGGTCATAAGAACGAATCTCTTAGGGTACCTGTCTCCTCGGACCGCCCGATATCATGTACCCCAGCGTTTCTCAGCCTGTACTGACTTCGTTGAATCGTGCGTGGGCACCACGTTCTCTTCGGAGAACCTCTCTTCAAACTGGTGTCTATAATTTTGGAAATTTTACACGTCTTTACTCTGAAAGCCAATACTGTCATACTTCTCCATCCGTTTATAAAAGAGTGGTTTGTGCTCCTTTTTTTACCTCTTTTAATAGTTTTAGTTTGGTAAAGTTCCGAGACCTACCTCTAGTTGGTTTACGTTTCTTGTTTCTCTACAAACTTTGACTTCAACAAGTCAGTGCAGGCTGAGAAACGCTGGGGTACCTGACATCGGATGGTCCGAGGAGGGAGGTACCCTCAGAGGTCCGTTCTCTTGACCTCACCCAACGGTAAAGGAAGAGGTCCCCCAGAAGGACTGGGTCCTTAGCTTGGGTCCAGAGGGTGTAACATCCGTCTGCGAAAATGACAGACTCGGTATTCCCTTCAGGACTCCTTAAACGACGTTGAAACACATTCTTGTTATCCTCGGACGGTGGAGGAACGGGTCCTACCGAAGGTAAGGTGTGGGTCGAACCATCCAATCCACGTCAACCAAATACTCCCGTCCTGTCCTTACCCTTTGGTGTCCAACCGACGTTCATCCTCGTTCGAACGGAACTTACCTCTCACTTCTCAGGCACGGACTCCTGAAGGGACCGCCGTGTCATCTATTCGTAGGTGGACGGTTACGTCTCCTGTGTCCGTACTGGAACCAGTCCCTTCTAAGGTATTCGACACCCCGTTGATTCAGACACATTGGGTTGATGACTCGGACTCGTGACGTTGATGACTTCGGGTACTCGGATATGAGACGAGGTGTTCTCTTCGGTAACGTTGCTCTTTGGGTACGTGGAGTTGTCTCATCGGGGCTGAGCGACGTTAATCTCTTTCGGGTGTGTTTTGTTGTTTCTGGGTCACATCGGTTTTTGTTTGCAGGCACGAACCATCGTGACAGTCTTTCGTGGTGCGGGTCGTCCTTTCACTTCACTTCAGCGAGTCAGCACGGGCTGAGACGCTGGGGTACCTATCATCGGACGTGGTTCGAGGAGGCAGGTACCCGAAAAGTTCCGTTCTCATGACCTCACCCCACGGTAAAGGAAGAGGTCCCTTAGTTCCTTGTGTGTTTCGGACACCGAACGACCGGACCCCGACACCAGGGTCCCTCCCATTCGTCACCTAGTCGGTCTCCAAGTTCTCCTTCTGAGACCTTCTCTATCCCGTTATCTTCCGGATTTATTCGAGAGGTGTATAGAGGCCGACCTTTCGATGTATGTACAAGTCCCTCTGTGTCCTCCCGGGTCCCTTTACATTTTCGGTGCCGGGTAAATGGCGGCTGAACTCTTGACGGACTTGAAACTTACGGGAGGAGTGGGGTGTGTGTCTGGGTAGTCTCTTCCCATTTTTACAAAACCCGGGTTCGATAAATTTGTGTTAGAGACGGTCTTAGTAACCGACTGATGAATCGATACAACTGTGTCTCAAAAGGAATCCTTCAGTCCGATCTTTATTTTTATTCTTATTTTCATGACTCGTTTGTGGTTGACGATATGTGACTCTCCTTCTGTCTAACACGTCCAATTCAGTTTGGTTTTTTCTTGTTTCTTTGTTTTCTTCGGGAGTCCTTTTCTTTAGTCTTAGAGATCCACGATATCTTATATATTATGACTTAAAAGAAATCGAAAGCTGTTTTTAGATACTGTGTGTGTTTCTTTGTCCTTTCATACCGGGTGTGTTTCTTTTTTTGGGAGAGATAACTTTGTCTGAGACTTACTCGGGTCTGTGACTAAAATCGTCTATTTCCAAAGTTTCGTTGACAAAACCCTCAAAAAACAAAACAAAACAAATCTTCTTTCGTTACCTTTAAAACTAAACTCGGTTGGACTTCTAATATTGAGTCCTCTGTTAGAAAGTCTTTCGAGACTTACCACGAGGCAATTTCGTTGATAATCAAGTCAACGAGTCAGCACAGGCTGAGAGACTCTGGGGTACTTAACGTCGTGCGGTCCGGAGGGACAGGTAGTGGTCGAGGGCCTCAAGTGAGTTTGAGTACACGGAGCTCAGCCACTGCGGTAGGTTGGTGGAGTAGGAGACAGTAGGGGAAGAGGAGGACGGGGGTTAGGGAGGGTCGTAGTCTCAGAAAAGGTTACTCAGTTTAGAAGAGTACTCCACCGGTTTCATGACCTCAAAGTCGAAGTCGTAGTCAGGAAGGTTACTTGTGGGTCCTGACTAAAGGAAATCCTACCTAACCAACCTAGAGGAACGTCAGGTTCCCTGAGCGTTCTCAGAAGAGGTCGTGGTGAAATTTATACGGGTTTATTGAGTACCTTTAGTAATTTCTTGATTTACTTTTATACTGTTATTAAGTCATTTAGTTCTTAGAGTCTCTGTTATAGTTGATCTGATGTTGTTTTGTTCGCCTCTGAGATCTCATCTTTTCATCTTTTCTTTTTGTTAGTTTTAGTTTTTAAAATAAGTGACCAATCCGAGTTGTTACCTAAACTTTCCTGTCTTCCGTCTTAGTTTTAGTCAGTCGGATTTCCTATGTGTCAAGTCATCTTTAATCGGTCCTATGTGTCAAGTCATCTTTAATCGGTCCTATGTGTCAAGTCATCTTTAATCGGTTAGACTACTTATTTCTCCCTTTTTATTTTTCTTACTTCTTTTTACTTACGGCGGAGTTTCTGGACACCTTCTTATAGTTCGTTCGATTGATTGTACATTTCTCTCAAGGTCTTCATCTCCTGTAACGTTTATAAACTTCTTTATTATCGGTTCTTACAAAGTCTAAAGTACTTTTCGAGTTGTTTGGAGTTTATTGTGTGTGTTTCTTAGGTACGGATCTGTGTAGTACGGATGTGTGTACGGATTTTCGGTTTTGTTTCTCTTTTACCACTTTTATCGTTGCCTTTTCAATAACACATGTCTCCTTGGTGTTATGTTTTTATATAATTTTAAGTGCCAGTCTTTCTTCAGGTTTTCCGTCACTTTACCGTATCTCTTGATTTTTTTTTTTTTCAGTTGTTTATTAATGTCTTAGTCGTTGTAGGAAATTTTTACTTCTTTTTTTTTTTTTCTACAAAGGTATAGAAATTCTTTATGATCCTTGAAGGACCACCAGGTTGTCAATTCTTCGGTGGAAGGTTACGTTCCCTCCGTCCAAGCTTGGGATCACCCCCTTGACTTCTAAGTTGTAGGGTGCCCCTTCAATTCGGCGGCCTCCGTTCGTGACCCCGGCGCGAGAGATCGCGGTCCCCCACGTCCACCCCGTGTCAATGACTCGCTCGTGCGGGGTTGACCACGCTTCGGGCGTACGCGTCGTCTCGGCTGCGCGTCGGTGCCTTCTAGGAGGCACGACCTCACTTTCAACCGGAACGTTGGTTCAGTCCTCCGTCGGGTTATCTATTTATAGTCATTTCCTTCTTTCTGTTCAGGTAGTCCCCCTGTCTTTTACTGTGCCTATCTTTAAACTTAAGTGTTCCAATTTACTTCACGAGCCTTTTACAATTCGTATGTCCGTTTAATTTCTCTCTTCTAAGGGACCCCTACCTTTACCGTTGGGTGAGGTCATAAGAACGGACCTCTTAGGGTACCTGCCTCCTCGGACCACCCGGTTTCAGGTGCCCCAGCGTTTCTCAGCCTGTCCTGACTCGTTGAAGTGAAAGTGAAAAGAAAATTTATACTTATGAAGAGTCAAGACAATTAAAGAATATTTTACACAACGTATTATCTTTGGTAACTGCAC
Organism: Capra ibex; assembly: GCA_006410555.1. Taxonomy (NCBI): domain Eukaryota; kingdom Metazoa; phylum Chordata; class Mammalia; order Artiodactyla; family Bovidae; genus Capra; species Capra ibex. Next base: position 297,587 of record SJYO01043764.1, on the reverse strand, counting down.
GTGAAACTTGTACGCTTAAAATACCCTGTATTTAATATAGAGTTTTAATGAGTTCTTTACGTTTTTACGCATTTTTAAGATTGTGACATAACAACCTAAGGATTGTATATTTATACTGGAATCGTGTTTCCTCCCCTTCCTTTACAACGAAATAACCTTGTTTCAAATACATAAAATGGACTTAGTTCAGTCATAATTAGAGCTTATGAACACTATGTAATTCTACACATGCATTAGAACCGTGATGACTGTAAAACCCAGTCTATTAACAACACCACCCGATAGGAAACGTAACATCCTCAAATCGTCGTAGACACGGAGTAGGGTCGTTTTATGGGGATGAGAGTGAACACCGTTTATTTTTACAGAGATTTATTTAAGATAAGTCTACCGACCTCCACCCTTTAGGGGAATCAGTTCTGGGTGATGGGATCTCGTTGGTAACTCTTTAATTAGGTTTCTTTATATCGAATTTTAGTTATCCTTTTTTTAGTCGTTTTTTAATCTTTCTATGTCATAAACAAATTATGTTTTCAGTCATTTATTCGTTCCGTATTATGTATATCCTTTTTTATCATTTCACCAACTGAAAATTAAATTTTTTTAAGTACACTCCCCTTTCTTTGAGACGAAAGGTATCTTTGATTCCAAAGGGGTGGTGAAGGACGAGGGGTCTTCCTCTTTCGACCCCTGATACCTTTTCTTACAATACAGTGTAAATTACCTTACAAGGTTAAGTGTTCATTATTATAATAAGGTAATCTCAGATAGTAAGTTTTACAGAGTATGGTCTCTTACTTAATAATAAATTGATCCACAAGTTTGGCATGAAGCCTTCCTGGGTAAGTAATATGTAGTGTTACAAGAGTTCGACTCTTACACCCAGTAGAACCGTGAAGGACACAGGACGAAAGTAAACGTCGGTTTAGAGTTTTGGTCCCGTGACTCACAGTCGTAATTTACAGGGGTCAGTCTGTCCCTCTCTCTGTAAATGTCTTAGGCCGTCCTAAGTCTTCCGTCGAAACCCAGACGACCGTTCGCGCCCGAAACCTCGGTCCGACCCAAACTCAGGACCGAAAAAATGAGACTCGGGGACCCGTCGTTTAGTGAATCGGGGAATCTCGGGTGAGGTACAGTAGACGTTTTGTCCTCACTACTTTAGATGGAAGGTCCGACGACACTCCCCTTACTCCACTACACACAGTTCTCGAAGTCAGCCCCGGACCATAGATGTGTTCACCAGTCATTCTCGACACTAATCGCGTCGTCTGGACCTGAGGACCCAAAAGTTAGGTCGTAGGACGAGAGAAATGGAAGGAAAGGGGAGTAGGGTTGGAGACAATTAAAGACGTGAAGGTCAACGAGTCGGGGGTTTAGAATTTCGGAAAAAATTTTTATACAAAAATTTAAAATAAATAGAAAACTGGTGTAGAGAGCCGTACGCCCTCCCTAGAATCGAGGGTTTTGTACCTAGTTTCGGTGTGGGGGACATCACCTTCGTTCCTTAGAATCGATGAATTGGTGTCAGGGAACTTCGGAAAGAAAAATTAACTTCATGTCAACTGAATGTTGTAATATAACCAAAGTCCACCATGTTGTATCACTAAGTTATAAAAATACCTAATTTGTGGTATGTTTCAATAATATTTTATAACTGATTTATAGGACACGACGTGTAATTTAGGGACACTGAATAAATAAAATATTGAGCTTCAAACATTGAGAATTACGGAAAGAGAACAAAGTGAGGACAGGGGGTAAGGAAGGGGAGCCCACTAGCTAGTGGTCAAACAAGAGACATAGAGACTTAGATAAAGACAAGATAACCAAACAAAAGAAAGAATTTTTTTAAGGTGAGGACCTATAAATGGGTTTCTTTTACTTTTGTGATAAAACTTTTCTATGTATGTAGGGTTATGAACAACGTCGTAATAAATGTTATGGGTTATACCTTCTTTTGAAGTCAAGTCACCGAGTCGGTACCGGCTGAGAAACGTTTGGGTACCTGACGTTTGAATCACGGGTCGTTATCTGCTTACCCATTGCTACTTCACACACATAAGTTATCTTATAATGAGTCGATATATATATATATAAAAAAAAAAAAAAACGGTAAACTCTGTTGTACCTCCAACAATACGAATCCCCTTCTGAAAAAGAAAATGAGGGGTGTAGATTGGTAGTCGTTTAGGACGACAGAGATGAAAAATTTATGGTAGGTCGTAGGTTGGTGTAGAGTGGTGAGACGACCGTGGCCGACTGGGTTCGGGGTCAGGTTTGAGGGTTGTAGGAAGTGGAGAACTGACCACAGTGACGAAGACAAGAGGGACCGTCTGGTCGGTGGTCTCCCTAGGACAATTTTACAGTCTAGGAAAAAGAGGAAGAGTTACGGGAGAGTTCTTTTGTCAAACCGTTAAGAACTCGGACTCAGTCCCCACATGGGACTCCGTTACCACTAAGGAACTGGGTCCTTCCCACCCTCTCTGTCCTTCATGTCCCTCCTTCACGAAAACCCTTTCCTCAAAGGACTTCAGATCCGGCGGTCGATGAACCTCCCGGGAGTCTTGTCGTGAATGGAGGTCGTCTGAAGGTCTCCGTCCTACACCTTGGTCTCCTGTCCGAGTCTCCGACCTCACTCTCACCCCGAAGGGAAGTAAGGATTCGAAGATGAGGGACTTGAGGTCCTAGGAGAGGTCGTCGGAGGGAACAGGGGGGTTGCGATGTCTTTAGGTTTGACCGAGTGCCCAAAGGATACTTGGTTGTCCGGTTATATTAGTTTCGGGTGTCGTATGACGACACGACTTTTCCTCACTGAGGTGGACATGGTACTTGATGACTGAATTTTTTTTTTTTTTGAAATGACTCCATATGAACTATACATATTTTCAACGTTAATACATTACGTACGTTAAATTACTCAAACTTGTATACACATATGGACGTTTTGGTAGTGGTTTGAATTCCATTGTCTATATCGGTCGTGGAGATTTTCGAAGGAATACAGGGAAAACAAAACAAACAAAAAAACACTCTAATATACTCCAATGGGAGAATTTAAATTTTACATATTATGCCATACAACTGATCTCCAAGATACGACATGTCGTCTAGAGGTCTTGGTTAAGTAAAACGTATTGACTTTGCAAATGGTCAACTTTTTGAGAGTATAGGGGAAGGAGGGGGGGTCGGGGACCATTGGTGACAAGATCAGAGACGAAGATCCTCGAACTGATAAAATCCAGGGAGTACGTTCACCGGTGTCCTGACCTTTTCCAGTCAAAAGTAAGGTTAGGGTTTCTTTCCGTTGCGGTTTCTTACGAGTTTGATGACGTATCAACGTGAGTAGAGTGTGCGATCGTTTCATTATGAGTTTTAAGAGGTTCGGTCCCAAGTTGTCATGTACTTGATACTTGAAGGTCTACAAGTTCGACCTAAATCTTTTCCGTCTCCTTGGTCTCTAGTGTAATGGTTTTAGACAACCTAGTAGCTTTTTCGTTCTCTCAAGGTCTTTTTGTAGATGAAGGCGAAATATCTGATAGGGATTCAGAAACTGACACACACACCTAGTGTTGTCTGACACCTTTTAAGAATTTCTCTACTGGTGGACTGGACGGAGGACTCTTTAGACATACGTCCAGTTCTTCGTTGTCAATCTTGGCCTGTACCTTGTTGTCTGACAAAGGTTTAGTTCTTTCCTCATGTAGTTCCGACATATGACAGTGGGACGATTAAATTGAATATACGTCTCATGTAGTACTCTTTGCGACCCGACCTTCTTCGTGTTCGACCTTAGTTTTAACGACCTTCTAGTTATTGGAGTCTATACATCTACTGTATACTTCTTCTTGATTTCTCGGAGAACTTTCACTTTCTCCTCTCACTTTTTCAACCGAATTTTGAGTTGTAAATCTTTTGATTCTAGTACTGTAGACCAGGGTAGTGAAGTACCGTTTATGTACCCCTTTGTCACCTTTGTCTAAAATAAAACCCCCCGAGGTTTTAATGACGTCTACCACTGACGTCAGTACTTTATTTTTCTACGAATGAGGAACCTTCTTTTCAATACTGGTTGGATCTGTCATATAATTTTTCGTCTCTATAATGAAACGGTTGTTTCCAGGTAGATCAGTTTCTATACCAAAAAGGTCACCAGTACATACCTACACTCTCAACCTGATATTTCTTTCGACTCGTGACTTCTTAACTACGAAAACTTAACACCACAACCTCTTCTGGGAACTCTCAGGGAATCTGACGTTCCTCTAGGTTGGTCAGGTAGGATTTCCTTTAGTCAGGACTTATAAGTAACCTTCCTGACTACAACTTCGACTTTGAGGTTATGAAACCGGTGGACTCCACTTCTCGACTGAGTAAACTTTTCTGGGACGACGACCCTTTCTAACTTCCGTCCTCCTCTTCCCCTGCTGTCTCCTACTCTACCAACCTACCGTAGTGGCGGAGTTCCCTGTACTCAAACTCATTTGAGACCCTCAACCACTACCTGTGCCTCCGGACCACACGACGTCAGGTACCCGAGTGTTTCTCGATCTGTGCTGACTCGCTGACTTGACTTGACTTCCATCTTAGTAAGTCACCACCAGGAAGACACTGACGAAATAAAGTGAATCGCACTACAGGTGTCCAAGTAGACACCTTAGAATTTCTCTAAAGACGGGAGGACACAAGTGACGTCGTGAGGAGTGTTACCGGTACCATACCTCTGTCGGATTTATGGGTGACTGTCTACTCATTTCTACTATACCATGTGTATGTATATACCACCGTATAATAAGTCGGAAAGTTTCTTCCTTTTGTATAGTACTCGAAGACCCTCCTCGACGGACACCTCGTCCTTCCTGTACGTAACTCTTCATCATCTGTCTTCAGATCTTGTAAGAAACGTTTCCGGTCACCCCTGACCCAATGAAACCTCAACTCCCTCTCTATTGTATTTATGTCGTTTCCTCTTATAATTCCCGGGTCTTTAGTCTCCTTCATTCCTGAAACTCTTCAAGAAAGATTAACGACGTTCCTTAACTACTTGTAACACTGGTCCAAAAGGAGTACAGGGTAAATAACGTCGTATTGTTTAGTGGGGGTTTGAACTAAAATTTGTTACTCTTAAATAGTGACGGATGCTCAGGAGTCCGCTAAAACCACCAAGGAACCCAGAACTGACCCGAGTAAGTGCGTGAAAGACAGTCGACACCCTAGACAATTAGTACCGACGCGGGAGATGAAGGGTACAAACCCATCCAGGTGTCCGACGAGATCCCACCGAGTCTTACTCTGAGGGCCCGACGGAGGGTACCCGAGACCAGTTACCTTACACCGTACGTCCTACAATCATGGGGTCGGTCCCTAGTTTGGGAGTGGGCGACGTCACCTTCGTGTCTTGGAATTAGTGACCTGGCGGTCCTTTCAGGGCCTTTTCCCAGAAAGCAGTGAAAGTGGTTTGTACTACTTCGACACTGGGGAGTAAACTGACTGAAGACGTATATAGACAAACACAGACGCACTCTCCTTGTCCGTCTCTGTTTACGAGCGAACCTTCTTTTCTTGAAGTAAATTATTATTCGGATACCCTCGGTCGTCTGGAAAACCAAATAGGAACAAAGTCTACTCGTTTGACTCCGTCACTCTGGTTCGTCAAGAACGGTCAAGTGTGTCGGTCGGTCGATGACTCGGACCCAGTCTAGAGGCCCCAGGACGGAGGGAACTATGGTTGACGTTCAGGGTCCAAAGGTTTTGGTGGGAACCCAACTCATTAAACGACGTTCCTTAGTGTCTTGAGTGACTTTCTACAATATGAGTGTCAATGTCAAATAAAGACCCTTTCCTATCTCTAATTTTAATCGGTCTTCTTATCTGTGTCTCGATTCTCATACCCTCCCAAGGGTTACGTTTCGAAGATAACAGGAGTCTTATAGACTATGAGGACCACAACTATAATTACGTGTCTTGTACGTACCTCACACCAGTTGGTCCCTTTGAGTTAGTTCGAAGTCACAGAACTCCAAAATAATCCCGAAGTAGGGTATTCGTACTCAGTAAATAACAGGTACCCTACTTGAATCTAAGGTGGGGGTGGGGTGAGGGACCTCCAGTCTGACTATAGTGAACCGGACTCAGTAGAGTAATCGTATTTGATAGTCCGTTCTCGATTCCCCGGGTGGTTCTTATTGTTTCTGTGAGGGTAGTGAACCCTGTAAGGTCCCCAAATTTACAAAGGAGGGTCCTTGGTCCCTGTTTCCGGTCTGGTTAAACCCATTCCGGTTCTTCCGTTACCGTGGGGTGAGGTCATGAGAACGGACCTTTTAGGGTACCTGCCTCCTCGGACCATCCGACGTCAGGTGCCCCAGCGTGTCTCAGCCTGTGCTGACTCGCTGAGGTGAAAGTGAAAGTACGTAACCTCTTCCTTTACCGTGGGGTGAGGTCACAAGAACGGACCTCTTAGGGTCCCTGCCCCTCGGACCACCCGACGGCAGAGACCCCAGCGTGTCTCAGCCTGTGCTGACTGCGCTGAATCGTCGTCGTCGTTCAAGAAGTGATGTGTGGAATGTAGACAATGTAGAGTCCTCGGTATTTTTTCCGACTCGTGCCTTCTTGACTACGAAAGTTTGACACCACGACCTCTTCTGAGAACTCTCAGGGAACCTGTCATTCCTCTAGTTTGGTCAGTTAACATTTCCTTTAGTTGGGACTTATAAATCACCTTTCTGACTACAACTTCGATTTCGAGGTTATAAAACCGGTGGACCACGCTTCTCGACTGAGTGACCTTTTCTGGGACTACGACCCTTTCTAACACGGCGCCGGTCGTGTTCGTTCTCAGTGTGGACGTATCCCTCTTTTGCCTCGCAGGGGCGATTCTTTTTATTCTCTCTCTGCTTTCTACCCCAACTCTCCTAGTCTGGTTTTACCGACTACGGAAGGAAATAACACGACGTCATATATATCCTATTTCATGCACTGAAGACTGTAAGTGTTCTAACAAGAATTAGAGGTTTATGTTAGTGTTCTGGGAATGGCAACACATGTAGTGTTTATCTATTAGATAGAAGATAGTTATTCGATTAGATAGAAGATACTTTACAACGTTCTTGGTTTGCAGGACCTCGGAATTCCCATTATTTAAGAAGT